>VZRO01002742.1:0-28216 GCA_013397915.1 Daphoenositta chrysoptera | reverse complement strand
TAATAATTTTATTTTGAGTTCCAACAGAAGCACCCACCCGAGCTACACCTTTCCATGGGGCCCAGCGTTTGTCACACCGCCGTCCTCTGGATGCTCCTGGTACAACTCGCAGTGGAAGCATGGACTGTGTCGCAGCCCACCACCTACAGTGAGAGCGTCCCTGCCAGCATCTAGAGGATGAGAGACTTAATTACATCGGAAAGTCATGGGATGGCTTCCTTCTTTGTTGAAAATTGCTTTGTGAATCTTTTCGGTTGTTTTCGTTTCCCAATGTATGTTCAATTATTTTATGCCTCATTGTTAAATCCCTTAGAACTACCTTTGGTTCTTTTTCAATAAGCGAAAAATGGGGAGATGTTGCAGTGCGTTATGGCCAGTTCCACGGACAGCAATATCATATCCCTGCAATTGGCCACTGCCATCTCTCCCCTTTCTCCCCTGTGTTTGGTTTCTCCCTCAGGAGAGTTCTATGTTCCTTGATCCATCGTTGGCCCATGTTTTCTCCCCTCCCACGGTATTTCTGATTGGTTTGTACCCTTGCCTGCCTGGATTCAAACCCCACGTCCCTGACACACTGGCTGTACCATATTCTCCCCTCCCACTCCGTAACGGATAAAATACCTGGGTAACGGCTCCTCAGGGCTTCTCCATGTGATCTTGAAATGGAATAAACTTTCTCCTGCTTCCCCACAAAGAAGTCCCTCTGCCTCGTTCCTACCTCCTCAGTGCCCATACCACCAGTGGGTTAGGTGAAACCATGCTGGAACCTTGCCTACCCTCCCACGCCCCAGCGAGCTGCCTCCATCATCCTCTCCCTTGTGGGCGGGTGCCTGACACTCGTGGTCACCTTGCTAGCCGGACAGCTAGTGCCACGGCAAGTCTTCCTATCACACTCAGAGATTGTATTTTCAATCTTAAAGCTCTGCATTTGAAATAAAATTTGTTCTGTTGACAGCAGAAATTTGCCTGTGCAGTTTTATCTCCTGTATAAAAGATTTTCCTCTCCAATTTTTATGTGCTCATTTGATTATGTTTTCATTACAGTGGTAAAAAATTATCTCATGTCAACAGTGCTTAAAAGTATGTAATGCTTTTTCCATCCATATGTGCTTCTACTGAGCTGTCATAGCCACACAGTTATAATTTATTGTCTTCCTGACTCACAGCAATCTCCATTTCACCACACAGTGCAACTCAGGTAGCAGAAGCAGCATGGTATAGCTCTGGAATAGCTCAAACCAGAGTTGCAGCAAGAGTACTTCAAACACACACTCCTTCCATCCTTATCGTACAACCTCCTTACCTGTGAGCACTGAAAAAAATGAGACCGGACTTCCTACTGAAATCTGCTTGCCACCTCTTGCTTATTATCAGTGTCCCCTGCTCTATATGCAGCCACAATCTAACAGCATTCAGACAAAGCCCTCCCATTGCTAAAATGATCACGTGAAAAAAATGTGTGAGAAGAAGAAACTGAGTCAGAACCCATGTAAGCACAGCATCTGGGAGCTCTCCCACATAGCTCACGTCCAGTCTGCAGATCCACCACAGCCCACCCACACCACTGCAACCTTCGCATTCAGGAAATCAACGCGATTCCCTTTTCCCTTTTATTTTCGTTCCTGTTTCAACATTTCAATATCACATTTGGTTTTGCACATTTTATTTACTGATAAACTTAGTGAGAGCACACCATCCACATGCATACTGGTGTCAGAGACTGAAAATAGTTCATGCCTCAAACATTGATATAAAGTTTTAAAGAAGCTACAGCCATAGAAACCTCCTTGAAGAACTTTGGACTCTAAATCGAACTGCTGATTAAACCCATTGTTTAATCACCTCAGCCTGAGAGAAAGGCATGCATCCACAATAGCCTAAAGTCTCCAGCTGCCATCCCAGCTAAGTTTGGGGTGCGGGGAGAGAGCACAGCTCACCAAAGCCAGGTTTACACAGACTTCCCCCCGACCAAGGGGGGACGAAGAGGTTTCGGGTGTAACCTCTGGTCAGAGGCAATAAACACCCATCCTCCAAGTACAGAAACTGGCCCAGCTGTGGAACCCCAATCCCATCCACGGGACTCTCAGGTGAGAGGCTTTGCACCACAGGACTGCATGGATGCAACAGACCCAGAGCCGGCTGTGAGGGACTGTCCCCCTCCCCCAGGGGACATGCCCGGACATCCCACCCAGCCTGAGCATATATAACCATCGGATTCTGTGCCTTTTGGGGGGACCTTCACCACCAAGAGACCAGCTGGAGAGGATCGATGAAGCATCGTTGGGATCCACGGAGTGGTGATACCTTCCTTATTCTGTCCCTGTCACTCTTTCTGTCCCCCCCACTTATTTTCTACTTCTTTCTCTCTCTTTTTCTTTCTTTCTGTCTCTCTCACATTTACTATCAAATAAAACCTACACTATTGTCAGTGGCATATGGTCTCATTTGCACCTTAATTTGGGCAGAGGAATTTGCAAAGAACCTTAATGATAATTGGATCTTAACAACTGGTCTTCTTGAAAAGAAGGAAACTGTAATCCTACAAACGAAGAGCCAGCATTTTAAAGTAGAACTAAAAGCTGCACCTCTTTAAGTTTGCTGTGAACTTCATCTTTTAAATTTGTTTTAGTATTAAGTGTAAGGAGAGACTCAAAGAGCTCCATCTTTTTTGTTAGGTGCTTGGAGTCAATTAGGTGGTGGAGTCTCTGTCCCTGGAGGTGTTTAAGGAATGACTGGACATAAGGAAAGAAAAGGAAAGACTGGTTGACAAGGTGGTGTTTGGTCATAGGGTGGACTCAATCTCAGCAGTCTTTTCCAACCTAATTGATTCTGTGATTCTGTAAATTTTGCAATTCTAAATGCTGTGTTGGCATTAGGTACAAGCACCAATTCAAGTAATGACACACCTCTAGAAACATTAGAATATGAAAGCCTAGAAAAAACAGGCAACTTATTTTTTTAAACACATACACATGCATATGTTTCATTTAAACACACACACACACACACAGAGAGATCTTATCTCTCCATTCTGTAGGCAAATCCTTGGCTCAAAAAAGCTGAGTCTCAAAAGTGCATACCTACAACTGATTCTCTTTTCTCTATACATGTTACCTCTACAACAGAGAGATCTCTTTGTAATCTTTTCTAACAGAAATAAGCAAGAAGACTGTATAGTTGCAAAGATCTGAAAATTAAATCCTGCACTACAGATTTTCCTCTATATCAAAGACATAAATTGCTATAAAACATTACAGGACATTATGTCTTTCTAGCAGAAAACTGTATATTCAAGTCTAAACTCTGGAAGCCAAAACCACGTGTCAAGTTAGAGCAAACACTGAATGCTGCTGGACTAGCGCTTGCAATGAACAAACAGGCCAGTCTGCCCTCTGACATGGGAAATGCACAGGAAAAAATGCCCTTCCCGTGACAGATACTACCTTCCAGACATGAGACACCAGTACTGTCCTCCCTATCTTTCTGTTGCTAAAAATAATAAAATTCCTTACCGTGTATATAGCTGTAGTAAAATACGCTAGGAATTGATAAGCAGCTAATGCTCACAAGCTACAGCACTGGATTGTACAATTCTAAGTTTATTTTACTTAATGAAGTTCTTTCTGCCTGTCCTCCAATCCACAATTTGCATAGCCAGAGACCTGCAGTCTCTCAATCCATAAGAACTGACCGTGCTCCAACCTCCTGCAGACCATACTTTAAGATTTTCTCCACTTCATACTCACATCTACTATTTACAAAACCATTGTTGCCCTCTTAAAATTACAGCCGTGCAGGAGAAATATATTAGTCTTGTCCAGCAGCAGGATACAATGCAAGAAGCCAAGCAGCTAGCAGGTGGAGCAGATGAGGTGGAAGAAGTCAGAAACTCCTGGCTGAAGTTGGGAAGACTGCTGCCCAGTTCTGTGCACAGCAGAACAATCAAGGAAGACACCAGGGCACAAAGATCTGCTCTTCATACCACAACTGTTTGGCAAATCCAGTGTTTACTTACAAAATCGTGCTCTGTGTATTTCAGCAGTAGCATGGACACCTTAGGCGTTTTTTCAGCATTCAAAGGTTGAGTGGCAGACAGAAATGCCACGTTCCAGTTGCTTTCAGAAAGGGTCAAGTTTCTTTAACTGGTGATTCTCTTACACTTCAAGCATGGGAAAATTAGCTTCTTTTGTTGTTTGCTTTTAGTATGATAGAACAGTTTTTCTTCTCAAGAATAATACAAACATAACCATCAGGAGAAAAATAACTGAGTCAGCATCATTTCAGTTGCTCTACAAACCCCAAACAGCATACGTTTTTGCCAAAAAGACCACCAAAGCAGAAAACAATATCTTTTAAGGCAATCGCTCTTGTCTCTGGCAGACAAGCAAAGAAAAGGAAAAGGGCAACTCACACTAAGCAGAGCCATTATTTTCCTCTGTTTATTTTGCAAGCTTCTTCAAAGCATCTTGTTGCTAAGAGTGACTTGAACTGAACAGTTTGCTCTCAATAGAAAAAAATTCAAGTATAAACATAAAATGTTGTTCAAAAATGAGTGGAAAGTTAACACACATTTTGCCGCATCAAAACTGCAGAGCTTCTGGGGAACGTCCAATGCAAATACCTCCCAAGGCTGGTAGCTTCCCACTTTTAACCCCATTCCAGAGCTTGATCTCTTAAAAGCTGAATTGGCTGAAGGGAGGAAAGGGGGCACATACTGTTCCCATTTCTGGGAAATATTGTATCTTCCAGCTTAACTGTGCCTGTTTAATTGACCAGTCAGCAAAAGAGGCAGGACACTGTAACACTCTTCAGGAAGACGTAGTTAGAGCAACCAGCAGTCTCCATCCCCATAGTTTTTAGCCCCTGATGACCCAGCAGTGGTTTCACAAGGAAAGAAAGCTTGACATGTTACTGTAACAATGGCAAACCTCCAGATAAACCAAGCAATGGGAACCATGGGCTTTTAAGCATGGTCTTTTGCTGGCAACACCAAAATATAGAGATGTCATATTTTCAGGATAGGCAAATTATTGAAAGAGGCTACACAACTTGCCCTAATCTGAATGCATCAATCTCCAATGAGATTTGAAGGCTGCCAGGCCTTAACAAACCCAGATGCTAAGACCAATACAGCAGCTTTACAAGGCATTGTGCAGAAATGTGATGGCTCCTGTCACTATTTTAGTCACATGCATCTAGACCCAGGTGATCATAGCTAAATGGTGCACCAGTCCCTGTCAGCCAACTGCATCAAGAGCCACAAATTTCCATTTCTAATTGCCAATGTAGGTGGGGCCCTAACTCAAACTAAATGCACATTTTCTGGGAAAAAGATCTGTATTTGTGCAGGATTTTCAATGCTAGTTGCTTTATTTGAACTGAGACAAGCACTAACTGCCACTGATACTGCCACCTTTTCACCTCTGTTTGTTAAGGTATATTGTGGCTCAAAGCAACTCTTCCTTCTTTTCAGCACTTCCCTCAGGTAAGGAATCAGAACAATGCAAATTGATTCCACTGTGTAGAATCCACTATAAAATTTGGTCAATTTTGTTAGGAACAGCTATACAACAAAACCCATAAAACTGAAAATTAGTTTATGTATTTTAATATTTTAACAGCAGAATCACGTGTCAGTTGTTTAAAAGGCAGAACGCTCAAGGAGAGATTAATGAGAGGCCTGGAAGAAACTTCTTAAATTTATTTTATCTATAGCTTTCCCTTCACTACAAAAGGCCACAAAATCAGGACACGCTCAGAGTTTTTAATAGTAAAGGCAGGAAGTTTTTATACTTGCTTTAAATTCTACAGTATGCTGTTGAATTCCAGAGCAGTACATTGCCAGCAAAAAAACAACATTAAACACCCTCCCCCCTACCCCCAATGAAATTACAGTAGGTCTGTCAGTTTTAGTGCTAAACAGTAACTGAGTCTGTAAGCACAAAGCATTTCTGCAGTTTTTTATGCTTGGAGTAATGCTTTTTCCCCCCAGTCTTAAACATGACTTATAGATGGCTGGGGGTGGACCCCAACACATAGCTGAGAACACACTGAACCTCTGCAGTCAAGTATTTAACTTTGAAACCTACTGACCACCATAAAGCATACTAATTATCCAAAGACTTTAAGTTACAGTATCTTTAACTTGCTAAAAAGATTAAAAATAAATTATAATCACCTTTAAAGCCTTTAGTGCACTTATAAGTGCACAACATATAAGTGAAAAAAGGGTTTTACTGGACAGCAGAGGCTACACTTGCCAGTGCTGCATTTGCTGTTGATTTGTTTTTGTGACTCTGAAGTTCCATCCCCTCATTCTTGCTCCTATATTTCTCCTGCACTGCAACAGCAAAAGTGTGCGTTCATCAGTGTGAACATATGTGCCATCATAAGAGGGGGCTGCCACAGGGTGCTGATACACAACATGCTATAAATGCAATAGTTAGACATGTGAATAAACTTACTCTTCTGACACTCTATTAACAGACCATCTTATAAACATTCATACACCATATGCAAGATCCAAATTTATTCAATTATTTTCCTCCTCAGGGGTTTGCCTTGCTTGAGAACCAGAACATCCAGAACCAAAAGAGCCTCCAGCTTTGAACACCTGTGTATAGGTACATTCACATGTCAGAACATACCCCTTCCTACACAACTTATGGGCACTTTCCATGCCAGGACACCTAAGATATGCACAGAGAAATACTGCTGTGGAATGACTAAGGTAATGATAAAAGTCTTTCTATAGATAATAAAAAGAACAACTTTTTTAAAGTTTTCCACAGGGCATTTAGCTTGTTTGTTTTTGATATTTTCCTGTTGAACAACCGTTTCCTACACATGTGCATTTCTGGCCACTTTAAGGCTAGTACTGGAGGGAATATCACTTTGACCATTTAAACAATTTCCCTTTATCTACACAGCACAAAACTAGGTGTTGCAGAAAGAGCCTTTGTTGTATACATTTCAGATAATCGTTTAGCATTTTTGAGAAGCCACACTCTATCTTATTAGTTTCAAAAGCAGGACTCTCCATCTACTACGCTGCATAGTAAGATCATTTATTCTTAGATGTAAAAAACTGCAAATTTCACCCTTCCCACCCCCTCACAAACTAAGAATCCTGTCTCATTGGACAATTAAAAGTTTTCTGAATTTGCCAATCTGAAACAATATGTTTTTACAAACGAGATGGCAAACCTCAGCAATAACAGTCTCCAGTGTAATTTTATGCATTTAGCACTTGGAAGCTAAGTCATATTCAAAGTGAATTCACAATAAAGTACTGAATAGCAATTCAGAAGATATTCCCCTTTTTGTATATTAGGAAATTAATTTGTCTTTAAAACAAACATGAAAATTTCTTTTTTGACTATTTCATCCTGTGAAGCCACTGACAGAATAAAGGTCACATTACTTCCAATTTAGGCACCAGACATGATAGTGAATGCAAGTAAGTGCATAGGTCTGCACTGTGGGAGGAATTTGGAGACTGGGAAGATAAAAATGACACAGAGAGAAAGAAAATAATGTATGAAAAGAAAGGACTGTAATACACTCAACCATAAAAAAAAAACAGTATCTCTAACAATAGAAGAAATGTACCAGGCAAATGAAAATATTTATTTCTCTTAAGATACCACTGAAATACTCAATAGCTTGCTCTTGGAATATTTTGTGGTCCTCTGTCACTATTTATGATTAAAGAATCCCCAAGCTGTTTACCCAGTTCACCTAATGAGAACAGTCTTAAACCTCAATGATTTTGTTACAAGTACTAATTTTCTAGGGAAGTGCATTTGAAATTAGCCTATTAAGAAAATATTTTCTCTCCAATGACATTGGTAATTCTGCCCAACACAGAAATAAAAAAATCTGGGAAAATGGATGTAACAATTGCTTCTCACGTGCACTGGATTCTTCCGAAGTACCATAACATAGATTATTCCCAAAAAGGTCTCCTGCACTTTATCATCAAAGATTACAAGACCTAGACACATCATTAAAGGTATTAATGTGAAGGTGCAAAAAATGGATTTGTTTAATGATGGTGGCATATACGAAAAAATTGTTGCACCCTGAGACAACCCTCATCCATCCAGCTTTGAGCACGTGCTTAGAAGTTGTGCAAGTCTCTGCCAGAATTCCACAGAATAGGAAGCCCAATACTTTGCTGTTATTGAAACAAGTAATGTTTTAATGCATATTATTTAACAATGAAATGATTAGCATCCAATTTTTAAAGATGCGAGTCACCTGGCATTCTGAAGACATTTTACTGAGGTGTGCAATGAATTTATCCACATCTACTCCAACGTAAGTGTTAAACATCTACTAAATCCCCTCTAAGGTACCTCAGAGTCCTTCATTACTGGCCTAATGTGTGCATGTAAATCTGCATACGTGTGCCCTTTGGTCCTGGAAGACCATCCTGACCAGTAATCACTATGTACAGCTGGATTCCTTGCACCATGATGTCACCCAGAGCAGAAGGCCCATGTGTGCAGTCCAACTGATCCCTCCGTAGCCATGTCTTTTGTGTCCACGGGAAAATGAAGGTGTGTAGACTTATCTGAGCAACACTAAATTAGGATCTTACTACAACTTGAGATAGGAATTTGAAATGGAATGTCAATTCCAACAGTGGGAGCACACTGGAAGTCCTGACTAATTGGTAAGAGCACCAAGGAAGAGAGGATTACTGAGGAAGCCCACAGGTGCTCCGTGTCTTTGACAGGGACAGAGAAATGCAGCTGCTGGACACCTTCTTAAGACAGGCCCACTTGCCTAACCCATGTGAAACATACCCTCCCAAGCTCCAAAACAGAAGAAGATAATGATATTTATAAAGGAGACAGGGAAGGAAATAGCAACTCACAGCATAGAAAGACCACCTGCTGTGATGTAAATAGAGGTAGGCAAGCCTTCCTGGGGTTTTATAAAAGCACAGGGCTTTTGTAAAAGCTTGCTACTTGGTAGCAAGTTCAAGTGTGCTCAACAAAAATAGGTATGGCTCACAACACAGAGTTTGGTGTATTTTTTATTTAAAAATTGAAAACATGGTAGAATTTACAAAACATATTCAAATCATAATAAAAATACTGGAGTTCTCTTTGTGTACAAAACGAAAGCTGTAAGTCACAATTCTAAGAAATGCCTTCTGAACAACCACTCAGATACTCCTTTAATTTTTCACGTGGCCCTTGTACTATAGACTAAGCTGACTGCTGTGTTTATTTCTGAGAATATTACAGTATTTCACAAAGCCTCCTCGCCTGTTTTTCACAAATGTTTGACAATTGTACTTACTTCTCCTCCCAGCCCCTCAAAAACACACAGTAGAAAAAGCAGCTATTATAAAAGTAATTCTTTACCTGCTTCTACCCTTGACATGAGGCTCTGCATCTTGTTCTCAGTCTTCTAAATGCAAATTTCATCCATTCACTTGCTACTCATGCTAACACAAAGCAGTTTCCCCTACACTTCAGTGAGAGGCTTCAAAAATCATATGACAACATAAAATGACCAAGCAAAAGGATGGCAAAGTTACTAAGCATTCAGAAAACCCTCAAAATAAAGAAACCCATGCTTACCACAGATAAACACAGGTTTTCTGGACACTCTGGTAATGTTGGCAGAAACAGTTCCAATTGTTTGGTACCTTGGAGAAAAGAATTACCCTTCCACGTGCTCCTAGACCTCTCCCCAGTTCTGTGCACTCACCAAAAAGGCCTACAGATCCTGTCAGAGGCATTCAACCTCTGTAAATACACTACTAAGTACCCCTACATTGCTATGGTGCCAAAATACCATAATGACACACTTCAAATAGTTCTTGATAACGGATCCACAAACATCACACTAATGGACAGCAATTAGAGAAATGAAATGTGCCTGATGTCATGACAGCTGCTACCATGCACTTCCCAGAGATTACATTGATAATCTGCAGCAAGCTTTGCACACTAGAACAGAAAAAACCCAGTTTTTTCATAAAGTTAGGCTGATAAGCACTGAATACATAAGGTCTGCAGCATTACCCCATCTCATCATTCAGTGATACCTGTTCCACACTGGCAGTGATGCTCTTCCAAACATGGACTTCACCTGCTTAAACAATGGAGGTGGTAGACTGTCCAGGTAGGACACGGCAGGTGCCCAGCCTCAAGAACTCCATTTTCAGGTGAACTTCATCACCCCAGTTTGGAGGTCATTGGGTGTGGAGTCAGACATACTTGCAAGGAATAGCAAGCTTAAGACAAATGACAAAGTGTACAGCATTTGCCATCAGCTGAACTGTGGCACCTGCCAATGCCTCAGTACTAGGTAGAAGGAGAAAGACTTCTTATAAAACTTCTACTTTGATCCCAAGTCCCAAATTTCTATTAGTTTTGTACCCCAAATTTACAGTGCAGGGAGTTATAAAATGAATACAGCACACCAATGGAATAATTTATTATGAGAAAGTTATTATTGAAATTATTGAAAATTATTGAAATTATTATTATTGAAATTATTGTTATTATTGAAATGCTGAGCTTGTTTCCAGGCATTTATGTCCCATCTTTCCAAAAGGATGAATCAACAGTATTTTAATAACAAATAAAATCACAGCACACTGTACACTTAAAAATTCTTGTAATTTATTTAGCACAGATGTGCACAACCTGAACCAATTTTCATGTATAGATCTGTGATATTGAGCACTCAGGTTTTAATGCAAGAAGAATTCATGATTAATATACAATTATCACCTTAAGAAAATAAATTATATTAATTTTAGCTTATCTCTTATAAATAGAATCTAAAGAAAAAAGTCAAACAGCTTCTTTTATGCATACAATATTCTATCTAGAAGGAGAATGGATTAGAAATCCTTTTGTAGGAAATACAATGCTTGAAAATTTACTGAAGTTTTTAAGGAAGTAAATCACCACCATCAAGACCACATTAAAAAGCAGAATACAGATACGAAATTTATCATCATAATTCAAGAACCAGTGAATACCCAGCAGAAATACCAACCAGTATGTAAAAGGCAGTAACGGATTTCATATTATGAATAATTGTGTTCTTTACTACCATGTAAGATTTGAAGACTAAAAGTCTAAGTGGATTCAAAAAAGGAATTGAATTAATGAAAGATAAATCCACTGGCAGCAATTCAGCAGGGCCTTTCATATGCAGCCTCCCAGAAGTTGCTAAGAAATTGACTGCAGGGGGGAAGGAATCTCTCTTGGAAATAAAAATTGAATCATAGGAGGTGTTTCTTGCATACTTTCCTGAAGACATTTGTTTTTTCAGTTTGAGCACTGGGACACATGAGTTACTAGCACAACTCTGAAAGGCGGTGTGCCCACTACTAGTCACAGGAGTAACAATGTCAATAATTTGAAATCTTTAGCACCTTCTGATCCAATTACGTTTTCTTCAAAAGCCTGAACAAGCTGACTGAGGTAGTAACGCACATACAAATAAACACTATGACCTCTTTAAAAGCTTAGGGAAAAGAAAAAAAGAACATTAAAATTGGTTGCATCCAGCCTCTACTCCAGTGTGAACATTTTCAGCTTTGCTGTCATTCAGCCCTTCAGGCTGGATCCAAATACAGCAGTAGAAAGCAGGAAAACAGGGAGAGATTTGTTTTATAACACATGCAAGAATTCCTAAATCAATTAGGTTAATCTTTGAAGCATCTTATTCCATTAACTTTTGTCAGAAGATTCTAAATTCTCAAGTCAGAATTGTCAAATTGATGTTTTTAGAATATCACATGAAATCCATACAAATCTCTACAGATTTAAAACATCACCTGAAGCAATTAGTGTAACAGCACTACATCCAGTGGCCAATTTAAAAATATTGATATACATAAGATCCTGTGTCTGTCAAAATGTATACAACATTGAGAGGAAAACCAGGAAGTTCTCTTGGTATGTGCCATCAACCACTTAATCTATGCTTTCCCACAAAACTTATTTTCGTCCTTCACTAAAGGGAAGGATGTTTGCCAAGCATAAACCACAGACTAACAGATGATATACTGTGTTCCCAAATCTGCTGTTGGAATGCCTCAGTACCTTTTGTGCATACCGTTCTTCAAGAGCAGAGTAAAAAATCTTGGCCAGCAATGAAAACAACACTTCCACTACATTTTTTGTACAGTTTGAATTACCTGAATTAGCTGAATAAGCAAGGCAGGACTGTGCAATGAGAAGGCTGAAGGGGCCAGGCCCCTTTACCCCAGAAAAGAGAAAGCAAAGAAGCTATTTAACCACAGCACACAGCTACTCATACAGTAGCAACAAACACCACAAATGCAAACTCTTCCTAGTGTTAGTGGACAATATTGAATGGGGCAATGGTCACAAATGTAGCTTGGGAGGTTCAGGTTGAATGTGAGCAAAAGTTCTTCCATAGGAATGAGTGAAGCACTGAAACAGGTTACCTGCAGAGGCTGTAAATCCCTCTCTTTTGGGAGACTTTTCAAGACACAGCTAGAAAAAGCCTTGGCTGGATGGATCTAGCCTTGGCAACAGGCCTGCTTCAAGGAGGAGGCTGAACTAGGTGACCCCAGAACTCCCTTCCAGACAACACTTCCACAGACACGAACACAAAGTCATCAAAGCAAAGAAACTAAGCCATGCTAAAGCACTGTATTTAACTATAGATAATAAGCATAAAGAAAAGAAGTTCATGTCAAATTACTTTAGTGCTATCAAAATAAAATTTCATATGGCGCATATTGTATGAGATGCTTATAAGAAATAAAATACACAGAACTACATCAACTTTCAATGGAGAGTGTCAACACCACTACTCTGTTGTTTCCAGATTTTAAATCAAGGTGATGCACGGCTTCCAAATAGGTAAATTACATTTAACAGCTCAATTATTGCAGCTTAACATGCCTCAGTGACTGCAGCAACAGAGAAAAAAAAAGGAGAACTTCAGACTACAAAATTTGAAAAACAGAATCACAATGGAATGTGGAACTGATAGACTGCAAGGACACTGGGCAGAATGCCTAAGATAAGGCCAGCAGGAAGCAGATTAGGAGGAGTAAACAAAGCCAACTCATCAAACTAATATGCTAACTAGGTAAAAGGCATTTCTAGCAGGGGAAGACCACAACCACTGACTCACAGCCACCAACTCAAGAAACCCACATACTCAAAGGAAGATTAAGCACGTGGGCTGATTAGCAGAAGAAGCAAGAGAGTAATTTAGCAACAGAAATAAAATACTAATTAATAAGACAACTATATAAATTATAGCCAATAAACATTAATGCCTTTGCTTATCAAAATGGTTAAATAATGAAAAGTTTTGATAATTGGTGTACTGGCTTTGTGGATTTGCCAGCTAGGACCCTTTCTGTGCTGAACTAAATAAATCAAATACCTTGACTCTGTGTGGATTGGCCTCTTGCACACTGGGTGAAAGAACCCATTTCGGGACAACAAAGGCTAGACTTTCAAAATCCAATATTGACAAATTTATATTAAAATGTTACATTTTTTTCCAGCTGTAAACAACAACGACTCTGGCAAAAGCTTCTTGCAATGAGGTTATGACTCATTTTATTCTTTGCTGTCTATCCCTATTCTTTATGCAACAACCCAGACTTACAATTTGTTGCACTGACAGGAAATGATTGTTTGCAACACAGGTAACAGCAAAGTCTTTGGGCAATCATAGTCCTATGGGTCATTCTCTGGCTACAAACTCACCTCTCCCTAAGCAATCACATACTTCCGTGCCTTGCTTTATCTCTAACCTAAAAGAAGAAGGTCCATTTAACCACTTAATAATGACACTTATGATTATTTGTCCTACAGTTTCCTTGGCTAGGAAATCACCCCACTGACTATCAGAAGTTATTCAAATATTTTCCTAAGACCAGCCTTCATTTCTAGAAGTGTTATTTCTTCAGAGGGCACAACATTCTTTCGGGTTCAGCCTACACTCCTGGCCAAGTAACTGCAAGTAGGTTTTTTTCTTGCCACTAACTTGAATTTCAAAATATGTTAGAGAATTTCCATGTATAGGCTATGTTATGTAACTTCCAGAAAAACTTCAGTTAGTATTTATATTTACCTCAAGCAAGCTACCGTCAAAGACTATGAAATATAGTAGAAATGTGTGCAAGTAACTTCAATGGGCTATGAAAAATGCCTTATCACCTAATCTTCTTAACACCTGCAAGACACAACATACCAGCATCAGTCAGAGATTATTACAGGAGAATTACATTATCTGTGCTCTTTGGATCTTAAGTGTTTTACTGCTGTGGTGCCTGAAGCAGTTATTAAAACTGAAGCTCCTAAACCTGCATTGGGACTACCAAAACAAAACAGGCTGAATCCCAGGGAAAAGAGGGAAGCAATGTTCAGCTCGCCATCAACTTCAACACTTCTTGAATTTGTGAGCTGGCTAAACAAAGAAATAAATAAAATAATGGCACCCACTCCCCTATCCTAAATGTTCCTCTTAATCCTCTTTTTAAGGGCTTCTTGTATATACACGGACAAACTAGCAGATCATGGGCAGACTTTATGAATTTATTTAAAACAAGTGATCTACTTGATGGGGACTTTTTTCTCGTCTCTGAATATAAGAGGATAAATGGTTACTCTTGGTATGGACAAGCAGAACAATTTCCAGATCAGCACTGAAGGACACAGGCATGCAGACAAAGAAGTTTCCAGCTGAACAATGCTGACTTCTCTTCTTCAAGATGCCTATCTTTCCACTTCTTAAATATAAGAGTCAGTTAAGCAACTAAGTCTTTGAATTACCCTTTTCCTAATCATGCTTTCTCCCAGCTCCAGGATTGCTGGCACCCCTTGGGAATGACTGAGTTTGAGCTGTTCTTGTTATGATCCAGTGAACCCTAAAGGACATCACCACCAAAACAGTCTAAGACCCAAGAATTTAATGAAGAACTTCAGACCATCTTATTCTTTACTTCTTAAGGCCAAATTCGTAGCTTTGCATTAACATGGGAACAACTGCTGAGCATTGTTGTATTAAATTCTTCATTTATCTGTAAGAAGTCCATGATGCCTACAAATTAATGTTCACTAAACTTCATCAGACACGCTACAGAAATGTACCCCTATAACCTCTCAGCATGTTGAGCAGTGAAATATTCAACCTTAATTTGTTATACTGGACACAGCTCATTGTTCTCAGCTTCAAAAACAAGTCAGCGCCAGTTTGATGTGGAAGTTGTGGGAGTGTAAAGAATTGATCCAACTCTGAACTAAATCTTATTTTGGCAAAAAAAATCCCCAAAGCACTCAGTAAATCAGCCAACCAAAAATAGATGATTTCACCCATAATCTAAAATTGCTCACTAGAGTTGAAAAAGCTCCAGGAAACATCTGAACTACTATGGAGAAACAGAAATAGGGGAAGGGGGGAAAAAACGCAACAGAACTCAACTCAGAGATGTTTCAATCAGCATAGCAAAACTCATGTGCAAAAATTACAGCCATTGTATGAGAACAAACCACAGACAAGCATTTGTGATAAGTAAAACAGAGTAATATTAAATTCAACCAAAGCCTTTCCTTGTACTATTGACCACCTGTACTTTTAACCACACATTCAAGTACAAATCACATTGGTCTTCATTATCAACTCAAATTATTTCATTATTGGCTTCCATATTTGGCAATTTAATTTTATTTTTAAGTAAGGAAATTTCTGCCACATCCATAATGGGCTATTCTTTCTCAAGGAACAGTGGCCAGAATTCAAAGTGAAATAATGCAGATACTGAATATGTTAAAAATTTCTTATGTGCTTTAGATAATATCAGAATACTGTGGTACTCAGCCCTAATGTGACAGCAAGGACAGATAATCAATCAATGCAATTCATAACTAAAATTTACCATATTCACTATAAACTTTCCTGCAAGTCCACTTTAGTCAGTACTCATAGAATAAAAAGGTAGAGAAAATAGGAAAGCACACCAGATTAAGGACCAGAATTAGACTGGAGAGAGCCAGTAAGTCTATGAAGAGATAGCATTTTAGTGAGGTTGTTGTTCTGGTTTGTTTGGAATTTTTTTGCTTCCACTTTATTAAAAACAAGCTAAGTAAAAAAACTAACATTCTAAACAAAAAAATCCTGTAAGGATCCTGTGGTCTCTATAACTTCCCAGAACAATGAGGTATGTGACAGAAATATGCAACAAGGGAGGTAAAATCGATCACATTATTGTACTTATTTATATTGCAGTAAAAAACCCTAAAAGTTTCCAACATAAGTGGCTTCCTTTCCCAGATCAGGTGACCAGATGATTCAGTTTTAATGAACCTATGCAGCTACTTTCATTGTTCTCAATTTTTAAAGAATATATTGTAGTTCTCCTCCCTATAACCTAAAAAAAGAAAAAAAAAATATATATATAATTCAACCAGCATTTTCTCAAAGGGAAAATAATTTCTTTAGAAGAGTTTCAAATTGCTCTAATATCTTCTCACAGGTTTTCCAGAACATGTCAAATAAAAACTTTCTTGAATTCAGAGAAAATAATGCCATGACATGGAATCATGACATGCAGTGTGGTAGACACAGGCAGTCAGACAAAGTCACCTGAGCTATCTACAACTACTCCATGGACACAGATGGTTCTTCCTATCTCACTCCTCCAAGTTTCCGTGCTTTGACATATGCTCTGGCAATCTAGTGCTTAAAGCAAGAATCTTCAGCTCATTAAACCAGCAAAAAAGCCCCCAGCGCAACACAGCAAAAAACCAAACAAATCAACTCTCCGGTGAACCAAATAAACCTCCCCCCACCCCGCCACCATGAGTAGGTCTCTAACAGCTCTCAGGCTGCAGTTTCGCAGGAATCTAAGCCACACTAACTTCTGGCTGGCCTAGGCTCTTACCTCCCTCTGGCTGCATGTTCCTACTCTTTCCCTTGCGCTAAGCTTTAACATTCACCCAAACCTGTGCAAAACCATTTCAGTGAGCTGAATTAGAAGACTCGCACCCACTGAAGAGAACTAGAAAAATATCCCTCTGCTTGGACAATGCACCAGAACAGGTTGGTGCAGGCTCTAGCAAGCTCAAGGGCTCTGAGTGAGACAGCCACCCAGTACATCAGCCCAGGCTACTACCAAACCACAACTCCAGTAACTTCACTCACCAACAGGTTGGACAAGCAGCAGCAGAGCTGACGCACAAGGGAGAGCAGAAGTACACATCCACAAAGGAGATCACACCTCTAGAGCAGCAGCAAGCTGTTAGTTTAGTTTAGCTGGCTTCATTCTACAGCACATGGTGCAGCACAACTCCGACTAGCTTCAAGGGAAAATAGTACTTCTTCATTCCAGAGCCTCCTGAGCTCTGCTTCTCCAATAAACCACTGCTATGTCCACGTGTTTAGTAAGTCAGAAGCATTTGCGAACTTTCACCTTTCAGCTTTGTATACATGCCTTGCACCAGCAGGACAAAGGTGATCAACTGCACTTATGCACTTCCATGCACAAGCTGAACATACGAGAAATTTAAGTTGCTTGCATTCACAATTAGTTTAACAGACTGAAATACTTAAATTGACAGTCTGCTAAGGCGCCACTACATTTCTTAAAGGCTACAACAAAATATCTCACAGGCTTATTTAACACCTATTTATACTACCACTTTGGCAGTGTAACTGCACATGACATGCAAAAAAACCCCACTCATTTTCAACAGGTTTGTAAATAAAAGTATGTAAATAAAGGTCAAGTAAGGGAAGAACAGCAAACTTATCTACTTTGGATAATATTCTTCACTGATGCCTTAAGAATACTCAGCTGGGAGTCTTAGTGCTGTTTTCTACCATAGAGACATGCAAACAGATGGAAAGAAGGCGAGACAGTTCAAGCAGAATGCTATTCATTCATAAATACTTTACAACAGTAAGGTAAACAAACAGTGCTGGGCACATTTCAAAGGATGGCTGGCAGCAAAAAATACTAATAAAAATCGAAAAAACACCTTTTGTTACTGTGCCAAAGACAAATTCTGGGAACAAGCTTTGTTCCACAAGAAGGCGGCAAAAGTTATATACATATATAAACTGTAGAACCAATTCTATGTTTTCCACTAATAAAAACCTCTAGAATAAACACCTCTAGAAAACAGACATCATAACCAGCAGCATGAACATTTTGCTGTTGAGGAAACCATACAGGAGCCAACACTGGTTTTTTACACTCTACCCCAGACAAGGCGAAACCCTGCACACATGCAAAACCACAGTGGTTTCAATAGGGTCCTGCTAATATTGCACCTGCCCAGATAGGTATTGACATAACTTGAGTCACTGAAGGCCGCAGGGCCTGCCTGTTTCAAGTTTTTCTCTAGGATCCCTTATGTTGTGTTTTTGTCAACTGCAAAGGGACACTTAATTTCTTGTTGTTCAAATGGATGCAAATTCACATGAATTGCAGAAGGTGCTATATTGTTACAGTTTTATCATAGTTATTAAAAATCAGAGTATTTGGAATTCAACTTCAACTATGTAGCATGGCTGGGATTTTACCTGGAAACAGACCTTAGTAAAATTATTCATTCTGGAAGGGATTTTACACTGACAGAAAAAGAAATGCTGCATTCACACCCCAGTGACCACAGGACAGTGACATGCACGTTGACCGTCAATTAACAATTATGTCTGAATTAAATACTTTCAACTGCTGCCAGGGTCCACTTGAGTTCATCATTTCAAACAAAAGCTTGTTGTTATGTCCAGGTCTCTACAAAGACACATCAATCTGCTCACTCCCAAGCTCCCTTCCTTCTCACGTGCACTGGTTCTCGCCTGTTCACCAGGGCCTGCTGTCCATACCTACATAGAAATGACTAAATGTGGACAGCTTTGCTATCTGGATGTTCCTCTGCCTTGGTACTTTGAAGAAAAATGGGCATTTAATTTCTTGGTAGGTCACCTTATGCACCTGGACATGTCTGTGGTGGTCAGCACATGCCCATGTTAGCATCAGGATGGTGAAACACTGGAACAGGTTACCCAGAGAAGTTGTGGATGCCCTATCCCTGGAGGTGCTCAAGGACAAGTTGGATGGGACTCTGAGCAACCTGGTCTAGTTGAAGGTAGAATTGTCCTTGTCCACGGCAGGGGGGTTGGAACCAGATTATTTTTAAGTCCCCTTCTAACTTAAAACACTGTATGACTATGATCAGCTCGGAGCAGGAGCAGGCTCTTGGGGCGGCCCGCGGGCACACGCCTGCGGCTCGGATGCACCTGAGCTGAACCGAGCTGCCCTGGGGCGAGGCCGCTGGGGCCGGCACACCTCGGGGCGGCACCGCCAACGCCGCCCTGCCCCCGACAGGAATCCAGACACGGAGCGGGCCAGGGCCAGCCCAAACGAAGCGACTCCACGGCCCGCCGCGCCCTCACCGCTCACCTGCCGCCGAACTCAGCGCGACCCTCCGGTGCCTCCTGCCGAGCTCCCGCAGCTCCTCCTCGTCCTCCTCCAGCCTCCAGGCTTCGGCCATCGGCGGCGGAGGGGCGGCTGGCAGCATTCAAGAAGCGGGGGCTGCCATTGCCGGCGCCCTCTCTTCGGCGCGGCGGCCCGGCCCTCGCGGCCGTCGGGCCCGCCCCGCACCTGCGCCCTCTCCGCCGCGCTTCTCCCCGAGACCGCTCCGTGCTCCTGCCGGCGGGGCGAGGCGGGAGGAGAAGCGGCCTTTCCTGCCCATCCGCGGCTCTCCGGCGTCAGCAGGAAACCCGGCGGCCGCCTGGCACCGCCACAAAAGGGGGCGGAGGAGGCGGAGGCGGCGGCGGCGGGGGGAGGTACCTGGCTGCCGCTGGTGGGCAGCCGCGCTCCGCCGGGCAGCAGCACCGCGGCTGCGGGCATGGGTCGGCGAGCGAGGCCCGGGCCGGCCACTGCCGGCAGCGAGCGGGGTGTGCGAACTCGGGCGGCCTCCTGCTAAAGGGGAGAAGTGGCTGGCGGCGAGAGGGTGCGAGATCTGCCTCGCCTCATGACAAGGGCAAGGAGATGCCAAGAGGAGGATGGTGCCAGAACTCTTTTCAGTGGTACCCAGCGACAGAACAAGGAGCAATGGCCATAAAATAAACCACAAGAAGTCCCACCTCCGCATGAGGAATAATTTCTTTATGTTCACGGTGGCAGAGCACTGGAACAGGCTGCCCAGGGAGGCCATGGATTCTCCCTCTCGGGAGACATTCCAAACCCACCTGGACGCGTTCCTGTGTCACCTGCTCGAGGTGGCCCTGCCTTGGCAGGGGAGTTGGGCTAGACGACCTCCCAACAATTCTGGGATTCTGTGCTGTGAGAAGGGCAGTTACTGTGGGTGGCCGGAAAGTCGGGAGTCCCGGGAGCTGAGGGAATTGTGGGTGCAGCAGATTGCGGCCCCGATATTGGCTTGAGGCCTGGGGGCAGGCAGGCTTTTGACTGGCAGCCGTTGTGGTTCACGGCTAGGAGGATGTGTGTCTTGGCCTCAGTTCATTACAGTGGTTTGGACTACTTAAGAAGTCATCTTAGGACCTACTTGAAACCAGTGAGGTACACACTTAACACCGCTGAAGCGATATGAAAAATATGGCCATGTTTCAAGTCAGACACTTGTGTAGTTTTACCTCTAATTTTCTTTCTGTTTGTTTTTGTTCCCTGGGCCTCAGTTGCCTGTATCTAAATAGAAATTATATTGCTTCTTCACTTCATATGGTAACTATAAAACCAAATCATAAATGTTTTTACATATTATTCCATTGTAGGTACTACTGAAAAAGGATATAAGGAAGATAAATTCAGCTTCGGAGCAAGTGAACAAGGGACAGTAAATCAATAAAGTATATGACCACAAATTAGAGCAGGAAGATACAGCTAAACAGTGAGTAATCCTAATGTTGAGCAATATCTGTGCTGACACACTGAGCACTTTCTGTGCTCACAGTGAATAAAACATATTGTACAGGTTGAAAAAAGATGTCATCACAAAATTGAAAAAATATATAATGCATGAATACAAATGATTGAATTTCTTAGTGTTTCAGTGCTTGACTTTACAATCATTGTTCCTTAAGAGAGGCTTTTTTCCACTGGAGCTCTTAGGGTTTAAGTGATATAATAGTTCCACTTTGAAGGACATAAGGCTTTATACTGTAAAAAGATGTAAGGCTAGGAATAAAACTGAATGTACAGCAGGACTGTATAACAGACAAATGAAACCTCCCGCTATAGGTATGTGTTCTCAAAAGCCTTATGCTTTGGATGACTTCTGCATGGACAGATTGCATGGTAGACCAAGGAAATCGCCTTAGAAATTTCAGTGCAAGATCAACATGCCTTGTACATGATCTAGAGTGGGTACAAAACTCTTCAGTGGAGCACTGCTGTCACAGGTACATGCTGTTGGTATGTGCATGTGTGAGAGACAAAAGAGACTCTCCCGTGTAAAACAAACTATGTGTTGTTTGTATTCTGGTTCTCTACTGTGAAGCCAAAATGCAGCACCTATATTCAGGTACTAAACTCCACTAACCACAAAGAACGACAAGGACCATCCATTTCCCACTTCCTGAATATCCTTTTTATGCTATGTGTTTCCTGCTGTTTGGAGGAAAGAAAGGAAACTTGGTATCATGTAAAATTACTAAGGAAGGAAAAACCAGAAATAAACCATAGAACATAACACAAATTCAGAGTCCTCAAAAACTGGATTAAACCTTTTTTTGTTGCTGTTGGTGAAATTGACACAGAGGCTTCCAAGCATATAGAATTGAAAAATACATTTGGACAGATCTTAGGCTTAAGAAAATCATGCTGAACAGAGTAGCTCCAGCTATGACTAAGAAAACATTCCCCAAATTATCACATAATACAATATAGAGGTATCATGAGTGTTTAATGTTGATGATCATCAAGAATTCCTTTGTGATCACTGGAAAAGTCCAATTTAAAATGGAAGTGCGATAACCAAATTATAGACAGTGATGAAATCCCTGAAGTAACCACTTGGTCGTGTACCAAGCTCTGCAAGCTGGAAATGCAGATGAGACAGTGACTGTATTTAGGGCTAGAGGAGCCATTCAAGAAATGCCTGTAACTGCTTGAAGATGGATTTCATGAGAAAGGAAGAGATCAAACTAAGATACAATTCATATGTGGATACAACATTCAGGTAGCAATAACCAATATTTTACTGTAAACAGTATTGGAAACAATTTCCAATCAATACTACTGGAAACAAGAAAATTTCACAACATTTAAATAAATTTGAAATGCAAGGCAGCATTCAATGAAATACTTGAATCATATTTCTGAAATTTTTGTTGCAAATAATATTCAATAATACTCAATCCCTCCAAAAGGAGGTTGCTTACTAGTATATAGAATTGTTCAGGGTAGGCACGCTCACACTGCCAGTGTACCAGTAATAGAACCAAAGAACAGGGTTGGAAGGAACCTGAAAAATCATCCAGTTCCAACCCAGCTGCCATGGGCAAGGACACCTTCCTTCCAATGGACCAGGTTATTCAGAGTGCCATCCAGCCTGGCCTTGAACACTTCCAGAGATGGAGCATTCACAACCTCTCTGGACAACCTGGTGCAGTGCCTCACCACCCTCATAGTAAAGAATTTCTAGTATCTAATCTAAACCCACCCTCTTTCAGCTTAAAGCCATTCCCCCTTTTCCTGTCACTATCTGCCCATGTAAAAAGTCCTTCTCCATCCTTTTTGTAATCCTCTTTAAAGTACTGGAAGGCCAGAGTGAGGTCTCCCCAAAGCCTGCTTTTTGTCAGCATGAACAACCTCAGCTCCCTCAACGGTCTTCATAGGAGAGGTCTTTCAGCCTTTGGGTCATCTTTGTGGTGCTCCTCTGGATGCTTTCTAACAGGTCCATATCTTTCTTGTGCTGAGGACCCCAGAGCCAGATGCAGCACTCCAGGTGGGGTCTCACCAGAGCGAGCTACTGGGGGAGAATCACCTTCCTCGACCTGTTGGCCATTTCTCTTTTGATGCATCCCAGGATATGGTCGGGTTTCCGGGCTGCAAGCATACGTTGCTGAGACAGGTCAAGCTTCTCATCCACTAACACTCCCAAGTCCTTCTCCCAAGGGGTAGTCTTGATCCATTTTCTGCCCATCCTGTACTTGTGCTTGGGATTGTCCCAAACTAGGTGTGGGATCTCCCACTTGGCCTTGTTTAACTTCAGGAGGTTTGCACAGGCCCACCTCCCAAGTCTGTCCAGGTGCCTCTGGATGGCATCTCTGCCTTCCAGCATGTCGACCACACCAAAGAGCTTGGTGTCATTGGTAAACTCACTTGGTGCACTCAGTGCCACTGTCTGTGTCAGTGATGTTAAACAGCACCAGTCCCAATATGGATCCCTGAGGAATGTCACAAGCATTCAAGCTTAGTAGTTTTTAGGCTAAAAATGCCTCCATTTCTTGCAAGTAATTATTTCATAGAGAGTGCTTGCCAGACACATTCATCCATGCTCTGTCTGTGACCTTTGACTCACTTCTAGTTTATGTTGGCATTTTCAAGTGATAAGCAGCTTTAGGGTTTTTTGTCAAATGCCACACATCACTGGGTTGATACCTGAAAAAGGTCTGTAAGTAATGGAGGTACCTAGGAAGGAGGTAACTTTAACAAGTCTGCAGGAGGTAGATTGAGCTCTGACAGAGAGCTACTCAGCAGCAATGGCAGATATACCTTAGCAGTCTTGGAACAGACCCTGACACAGCCCTTTATCTGGGTAAGCAGTTTCTGTGGGGAGGAGAGAGCTGTGCTTTTTCGTCTTTAGACAAGCAACAAAACCAGCTGTTGAAATAATCAAAAGAGCCACAGTTGCTGGCAAGTCTAATAATAGCCTAGGGCAGACAGAATAATTCACAATCATTTGGCTCAGATCAGAATGCGCACACACACACACGCAAAGACTTTCTGCTGCTTGGTTGATGGACCCAAGGGAAAAAGGAAACAAAGAAGAGGGGAGAATGAATTGGACCAAATAATTTAAAGTGCAGAAGGAATTAAAGCCATCTGGGAAATTCTCTTCAGAAAGTCAAGGAACCAAGCTCCTCTCTTACTTTTCAGCAAATAAACTGACAGAAATTATAAAAAGAAACAAAACGGGAAGAAAAAGCATATGTAGATGCAAGTTGCAGAAGTTGAACTAAAAAAAAAACCTGAAAAAGAAGGAAAGCACTTGTAGTCTAAGGTAGTTGAGAGGAAAGCATCAGCATGTGGCATATGTTGCTCTAAGGCATTTCATGAAGTACAATGTATTTGTGTTTTACAAGCAGGATGAAGGAAAAATAATTGCATTCTTGTACTTCAGTGAGAATCTCTGCTGCATACATGCGTGTAGGAATAAAAGGCTTTTGTATATTTTCATAGCTGCACTTCTCCAGGAAAAAGAACTTTACTGTCTCAAAAAGTCTGCAATTTGGTTATTAAAATCTGAACATTTCTCACTGAAATTTTACTTTATCATATGCATCTTTGTTGTAATGTACATACTTGTAATTTCACAATGGTGAGTAAAAGAAGGAAATAACTGGGTAAATGGGTCTTTGTACTCTCTGCTGAATGCTTACAATTGGTTGCTGTGTCAGTTATTATTTTATAAGTATTTTGTTCTGATTTGCATCTTTGGAATTGCCACTTTGTTTGGCCCTGCAAAAAGACACTGTTTTTCAACAAAAAATGTCAGTTCTATAGAATTGCTTAATTGAAGTCGCCCGTGTAGCCTCAATGTCTATTTAGGCTCTACAAAGCAGCTGAAGCCTGCAATTAATGTATCAGTGTTTGGCTGAGATACAGGAGCCTCAGACCACAAAAGAATGCAGACAAAAGATTTTTTAAAAATGCAAGGGATGAAAAAGAGTATTTTCAAAGGCGAAAATGTAGCCTTTGGACATGACAACATTATTTTCGTTCTGAGTAAAAATAGCAAGGGTCTCATTCAATAGAGGAATGATGTTAGCAGTACAGCCAGTGTAGGAAGCTGACATTGGTGAGGGCCAAGATCTGATGATTTGATCTCCATTTGTGTTCAGCTGATCCAATGAGTTTTAGTGTAGACAGAGAATGACATATCAGGAGCCTGCAGGCTTCCTGAAATATCTTCAGCTAAATGCAGGTTCTCCTTGCATTTTTACAACTACTTGTGGCTTCTAGCATCCCAGCATGATGATAGTCTAAAGGTAAGTGGTTTTGTGATGAATGAAGATAATTAAAATAGAAGAGTATTGGTTTCCTTGGGTAATAACATTTCTTATTGAAACCCTGGAAAATCACCTTGACGCAAAACTAGGAATTTTGAGACTGCTCTCAAAAATGAGAAGGATTTCTCTGCATGAAAGCAGAAAATCAAATAATTTCAAAAGACCAAAACTTGGCAGCCAAGTTTACAGTTTAGTTTTTAAAATTACTTTTACAAATAATTTTTGTTAATTTTGCTGTTTTCCAGCTTTTGTGGGCTAAAAGTACCCTTTCCTTTCCTGTCCTGTTAACAAACATATTTCTGAAGTATTATTCTCCTTTATTAGTCTTACCATTTGCGGGGTAATAAATAAATAAATGTGTTTCTACTGCCTTTATGATTAGAGAGAATAAAAAAAAGAACTAGAAAAAAGTGAGAAAATATGGAAGGGTAAAGAGCTGGTACAGAGCTAAATACTTCTTAGAATGAGAGGCTGTCAAAGCCAAATTGATTAATAGTTTGAGTGCTGAAGTACGCATGTTTGCTCTGTAACCACGGAGTTCTCAGAGGACAAAGTTAATGTTGTGCTAAGCGAGCTGGCAGCGGCATGATGTAAGAAGTATTATTATTGGACACACGTGAGTCTAATACCTAAGAATATACAATGCTAGCCCCAGGAGAGAGTCCACAAAAACGAGAGCTTTCCTGCTGCAGTTTGTACTTCAGTGCAAAGAGCTGATGAGGGAAAAACTTACAGATGAGAGTGAACAGAGCCCTAAAATAAATTTCAAAAGGTGAAATGGGGTCATAAATTTGTCAATTGCAGTAAATTTAGGAGTTTCTTACAGTAATTTGTCAATTGAGGTAAATTTAGTAGTTTCTCACAGTACTGAAATGGCCTAAAGGTATGAGTAGCACTAATTTTGTTTTCTTCTGTTCCTCTGTTATTAAATGCATCTAAACTGCCTTTCACTGGAAATATGTATGACATACAGGCAGAGATTCTTCACAGTTCAATACAAAAATTTACAGTCGCCTGGTTTTGGATTTTTTTTTTTTTATTTGGACGTGTGTGTGTTTGGTTGGTTGGGTTGGGGTTTTTTTTCCCCTCCACAGTACCACCTGTGAGCTCTCAGGCATTCTGTCATGTTCTTCTTGTGCTGAACACTGACAGAGTTCACCCTTAACAGAAGTGTTCACAAAGCTACATTAATATACAGCAATGGAATAATTTTTCAATTAAATATTTGTATGATAATTACTAATTCAGTGCTCAGAAGTTTAATATTAATGAGGTTGTAACAGTTTAGCTGCATTAATGTGTGTTTACTAACGGAAAAGCACTTTTCTAATGTGGAAGTTTAAAAAAACCATTAAAATACACGATGACAAATAGAATATTATGAGTTTCCAACTTTAAAAATACATTACTTTGATCTGTTCCAGACATTATGTTTCAGTCATACATTCACCAACACACAACTTCTTAAAACAATTTTGTTTATTAAAAGTTGAGTGGAAAAACAGTTTGATGGTTTTGATTGAGTACTTGGCTAGGACCCCTGAAGAACTGTGGGTGACACCTGCTTATTTTAAGCCAGCCAGCCAAACATGATGCAAGATATAACAGTGTTTATTTTTCAATTTCTTTGATAAGAAGGGAGGACCTACATACCTCAGTAGCAATTAAGGTGAAAAGAAAATTAATCCTACCAGATAGTGTCACTCCTGTCTTTTTCAATTTTACACCACAACCCTTTCTCTAATCACCAAATGTCAGTAGAGGAATAGATGATGACAAGTATCCTCATCATCAGGGCCTCCATAGTGGCTTTAAAGAGGCTTAAGACTTGACATTAACTAAGGGGTTTATGTATTTCACACTCATGCTTATAAGAATCTATTTTGCTAGGCTTTTAGGGGTCCTTCACTCCAGTTAAAAATACACGTTTAAATAATTGTAGTTTCTGAGCTGACAACTCCCAGAGGCATATTTATACCATTTAGACAGATGAAAAACTGCACTCCAGAACTATTCCTTTTTCTGACTCCCAGAAACAGTTTCATGTTATTCATACATTGCTACTACAAAGAAATCTGGCATTTTTGGTATCAATGACCTCTTGCTAAATTCTTGAGTTTTATTCTTGTTGAGTTTTATTAGCAGTATAGCAAGAAAGGAGGCCTTATCCTATTTTTTCTACTTCCTAATTACTTTGCATATACATATACATATTCACCGGGTTCAGCATTTTTTTCCGTGTTCACCAAGTATGATCATAGGATTGCATCATTCAAAAGAAAAGGGTTCATATGATTAAAGAAATAAAAAGCTGAACTTTATAATGTGATAGTAGAACAGTAACCAAATTTCCTGTTTTAGTTATGGAAATGGATGGTGCCAGACTCTTTTCAGTGATGTGCAGTGACAGGACAAGGAGCAATGGCCATAAACTAAACCACAGGAAGTTCCACCTCCACATGAGGAAGAACTTCTTTATGTTGAGGGTGGCAGAGCACTGGAACAGGCTGCCCAGGGAGGCCATGGATTCTCCCTCTCAGGAGATATTCCAAATCCACCTGGACACGTTCGTGTGTCACCTGCTTGAGGTGACCCTGCCTTGACAGGGGGGTTGGACTAGATGATCTCCAGAGGTTTCTTCCAACCCTTCTGTGATTCAGTGAAGTGAAATCCAAGTATGTGCCAAATGTCTGGAGCTCCCAGTGAGGTCTGGACTGATGAAGCAGCATTTATGCAAGATGCTGTTGGCAAAATCCTGACAAGAATGGAAAATTTCTCATAGCAAGCTCGCACCTTGAATCAGAGCTTCACAGTTGCTGGTTTCTGGGTGAGATCTGTATACAGCAGTTCTCAACTGAAAACTGAAGCAACTTGGATTTTCCCTAAGGCATCATTTTCAAACCTTTTTAGACTTCCCTCACATCTTCTTTTCTGTGGCATTTTATGTCTCTCCTACTCTTCCCCTGTCACGAATGGATTTTGA
>VZRO01002741.1:1682981-1709435 GCA_013397915.1 Daphoenositta chrysoptera | reverse complement strand
CCGGTGTACGCGAAGCCCGCCCTGGACCCGGGGGCGCTGGGGGAGCTGGGCCGGGCGGTGCGGCTGGAGCTGAGCCCGGCCGAGAAGCGCCGCCAGGAGGAGAGCATCCGCCGGCACCAGATCAACATCTACCTGAGCGACCGCATCTCGCTGCACCGCCGCCTGCCCGAGCGCTGGAACCCGCTGTGAGTACCGCCGAGGGCAGCTGGGGCCGGGGCAGAGCAGCCTGCCGCTGCTGAGGCTCCCAGAGCCGCTCCGCCAGACGGGAGTGTCTGCTGGCCGCGGTCAGCGGGGTCTCTCTTGAGTACCCCTCGCTCAGGAGCGCGGAGGCTTTTGGAAACTTTCCCGTCGCAAATGCTGTTGGATTACAGCGTTCGCTCTCAGAGTGGAGTCTGTTGGTGACTTTGCCTGGCTGCCGCACCTACTCAAGGCAGCAGAAAGTCGCGAGTTGGTGGTGCGTGTGCAGGTTGTTTTCCCCCGTAGCTCTGGTAGTGTGGTTTCAGTCCTTAAGCAACAGCGCGCTGCCGCGTTTCTCCTGCTGCTGAGCCCCTCCTGCTGCTGCCGCTGTCCCCTGGGTAAGTCACCATGGGCAGCGGCATACTTTTTCAGTCACTCCCAGCTTTACAAATGTTACGCTTCCCAGACTTCAGCTGTGCATTGTATTCAAATGTCTTAAGACACACAGTTTAAAGGAGATTGTTTTATCAGCAGTTTAACCAGGAGTGAGCTAGACATGGTGCTCGCAAAGGTGTGTAATGGTATTCTGAGGTGGGAGTGTTCTTGATCCGGGATGCATAGTTGCTGGGACAAGTTACATTTACAAATTATATTTACAGTTACGACACCAGTGACAGATGATGGCATAGGCAATTGTAAACGAAGGATTAGATAGTGTTTGATGAGGTGGCTCTAGTTTACAGGCAATGGTTCAGTGCAGCTGTGAAGCCAGCGTGGCACACCAGGTCTGACTGTTCTGCCCTTACACGAACACTCAGTGTGGCACCGTTTTGGGCTCTCCTGTGAGTGAGCTGCCGGCAGGTGAGAGGCACGGGCTAGCCAGTCTCAGGTATGTGCTAGTCACCACAGGNCCCCTCCTGCTGCTGCCGCTGTCCCCTGGGTAAGTCACCATGGGCAGCGGCATACTTTTTCAGTCACTCCCAGCTTTACAAATGTTACGCTTCCCAGACTTCAGCTGTGCATTGTATTCAAATGTCTTAAGACACACAGTTTAAAGGAGATTGTTTTATCAGCAGTTTAACCAGGAGTGAGCTAGACATGGTGCTCGCAGAGGTGGGTATTTTGAGGTATTCTGAGGTGGGACTGTTCTTGATCCGGGATGCATAGTTGCTGGGACAAGTTACATTTACAAATTATATTTACAGTTACGACACCAGTGACAGATGATGGCATAGGCAATTGTAAACGAAGGATTAGATAGTGTTTGATGAGGTGGCTCTAGTTTACAGGCAATGGTTCAGTGCAGCTGTGAAGCCAGCGTGGCACACCAGGTCTGACTGTTCTGCCCTTACACGAACACTCAGTGTGGCACCGTTTTGGGCCCTCCTGTGAGTGAGCTGCCGGCTGGTGAGAGGCACGGGCTAGCCAGTCTCAGGTATGTGCTAGTCACCACAGGGAGGGGATGGAGCCGTGACTGCTGCTGACTCCTCACAGCCCTCACTTCTGTAACACCTGAGCTTTGGCTTCAGCTGCTTTGTTTCGTTGCAATAGGTTTGTACGATATGGCAGCAAAGAGCTGTGGAAAAAGCAGGACTCTGGCTCTCCCATGCATTCACTTCACGCTGGTGTGTCCTGCCCTTTCACCAACTCTAGCTGTAAGTGCTGAATCTAAAACATGACTCTTACGATGGCTTTCAAAAAGTTGCAGTGCAAATGCAAGGCCTTTTCATCATAAGTTTAAGCCTGACACTAGGCTTGTTTTGCTTAGTTATTACTCCCCTCATATAAGCAGCCTGTAGACCATAGGTCAAAAAGGACCATTTTAGTTTCATTTCCATAGGAAGAATTAAATCATTTCAATGAGTTATTTTGGACTTCTGCCATTTCTCTATGACAGGACGTTAGAAGAAATGGAAGGTCACTGTTGTTGAACAGGGGACATTATAGATGCATGTGGGTGATTATTCTAGAAATGAAAATAATTTGAATAGGTGGATAGATTTTGCTACAACAGCAGACTCTTTTTGATTTGAATATATCGATGCTGAAATGACAAAATATATCCAAACCAAAAAGATCACAAAGTATCAGTGACATAATCTCGGAGATAATTGCCTTTTGAAGCTGGACCTGTATGGTACTGTTGTATCTGCTGGCAGGTGCTGCATGCCTTCGTGCACAGTTAAATCTAAATTATGGCCAAAATGTCACAGGGCATCTCTCCCAACTCACACAGCAAATGTAAAAAAACTTTCCCAAAGGCAATTTTGCAATGAAGTTGTTAACTCCTTCTCTCAAGAAGGAAGACCATGTAAGAGATTGAAGCTTAAAAAAATAAAAAATTGAAAAAGGTATCACCAAACCCACAGTAATAAAAAATTCATTGCACTTTGTTCCAAGATTAGAGGCTATACAGTTTGAAATCTCAAGTCTAGGGAAAATCTTACTTTTTTTTAATTTTAAGATGGGCAATGCTTGACCATTAATGAACATTTTGGTGATAGGTGAGGCTACAATGATAGGAAATAAGTAGTAATGGTAGATGGCAACTAGACTTCAGCTGTCCACCAAAATGATGCAAAGGCTAAATTTTAGGTGTGATCAGTGAAATAACTTTTGTACCTGAAGACCAGAAGGTGACAAATGCACCATTTTTTTAGTGGAGACCCAGAAGAGAACGAGAGAACTGTGTGTTGATGTGCCTTGGATCTTTTCCAGGCATGTTATTTACTAACTGTGGTAAGGGAAAGAATTAGTAACAGATGGGTAGGTGTGATCTATTGAGAAAGTCAACAAGGCTTTTGTCAAGGATGACGTGTCTCATAAACCTATTGAGTTCTTTGAAGGTTGTAATTATATGGATAAAAAAGTGCGTTGTCACTTGATGAGTTCCTTAAACAACTGAGAAATAAGGTGGAAATTCCTTGCATTTATAAATAACGGAGTAGAAACTGTGAAGCATTTCTTTTGGGCTTTTTTTTTTTTGTTTTGTTTCTGTTTGTTTGTTTTGTTTTTTTTTGTTTTAAGCCTTTGTTTTAAGGAGTGGAGAATCACTGATAAAGTCCCACAGAAATCTGTGTTGGACTAAACGCTTTTCAACTTACAGCATGACCCTCATAATGAAGTGACTAATTTACAGATCTTCAGCCTGAAAGACAGGTGGGCTGCTGGAAATGTACCTCCTGCAGGGCTGCTGCAATACATGGTTGATGCAAGCAAGTGGATAAAACAAATTCTGCCACCTCCCTGTTCCAAAAATCCATTTACTGTAAAGCATAAGGAAGTCCATCTACTAGAAAATTTAAATCAAATATTCAGGAGATATTGACAGATACTATGCTCGGAGACTCTATTCTGGGCTATGGGTTTTTGGTCTGTTTCATATTCTTGTGTGTGTAGAGGCAAGTCTGGAAATTTTAGATACCAATAAAATGGCAGAATAAAAGAAAGGGAAATGGAGATAACATTACCACCACCTTTTGGCCCTACTGCTCCTTTAAAGTTAATGTCCTCCCACACTGATTAATGAACCCACTCTGTGTGTGTGAATTGGTGAAAATATTTGAATCCAATGAAAACTAGAGTTTTACTAATAAGATACAGAGTATCTGAACCAGTAAGCTGTTAAATGTGATGTGCAAAATGATTGCACAAGGTGTCGCTGTATCAGAAACTGATGCCAAAAATCTTTCTGTAGTACCGGATGTTGTACATCCTAGACCTGCCATGGGAACAGATGTGTGGCAGGCGTTTGCTAATATCTCTGTCTAGTTATACTGTACAGGAAGACACGAATAGTTTGGCTGAGATTACTCTCTCAAATACTGTATTGATTGATGATATTTGACTATGAATCCAAGAAGTTTCAAATTTAGGTCTTTCTCCTACTCATATATTCCCGACAGTGAAAATATTCAGCAAGTCTTTATTCCTTCTTGTTCCCACCACCGTAACTTGCTTTTTGTGACAACTGATCCTGTTTCTATTGACCCACAGACCCAAAGAACTCAGCAACTATTGTTTCCTTAAACAGTTTCTGCTTCCTTTAACCGAGCTTGACATCAGCAACAGATAATGTGTTTCATCGTATACTAATTATTTCGTTTTATTGAAAGTATACATATAAACAAATAACCATCTTGTATAAACAATTTATAAAAATGTCCATTTGGAAGAATCTTATGGATAAGAATGTAAGTTACTAAATGATGATGCAGTTTGTACAAGGCTAGAAGTGAATTAAGCCATAGGATCAGAGAAGGATGGAGGTTGGAAGGAAACTTTGGGATGTCTAGTCCAACCTCCAAGTCTCCAAGGAGGAGATTCAACAGCCTTTGAACACCTCGGCTACATCACTGCCACAATGTTTTTGTTTTGTTTATTTTTCCCTGATCATAATGTTGTCTGGATGGCCCAGCTTGTCTTCCCAACATCTACCCTTCATTTCTTGTGTTGATAAGGGGAGCAGCAATTACAGGAGGTTTAAAACCAGCAAGCATCCTCTGTCAGACCTTGACTTACTGAGGGCCCTGTTGGGGCTGATGCCCTGTAAGTGCAGTGTGATGAGCTCTGGGCCATGGGGTTTGGCTGCTGCTGCTCTGCCTTCCTCCCCCTGCAGCAACACATCTGCATCCTGTCCCATGGGGCTTCTCCTTGTGTGCTTGTTTTACAGGACTGTAGGGCTAGGCAGACAACTGATACTTTCTCTTAGCCTTTTACAGCTTATTAGGATTTGTAAGTAATATATTTCCAGTTTTTCTAATTGGGTTATTTTGATTAAGGGCTATTTTCAAGCACTGTTCCTGATTTTAGACATTCTACCTTCTTTTTTTTTTTTTTTTTCCCTTAATGTCTTACAGTAGAGATGCATTGCTTGCTTATTTTGGGGATGGTTTCTGTAAAATCACACAAGGTGCCTTTTGGCTGACTCTTGGTACAAAAGGAACAAGTCAAGAATAGGCACTTTTGTGCCAACTCAGCATTTCATGTTGTCCCTTTCATGGCAGAAGCCTGATTCAGCCCTTGGGGCTCATTTTACTTGTGATCACAAGGAAATGGATTTTTAATTCTTTCCTGTCTTTCCTAAGTAGCCACAAAAACCCCCACAGTGTTGAATGTGGTCTGCATAATATTTTTCAGCTTAAAAAAATGTTTTAGAGGTTTATTCTTTAATTCTAGGTAATTTTCTGTGTTTTGGATTGAGAGATTCTTTATATAAATGCTTTGTATATGTATGATCTTATGCATATGTTTAAATAGCTGTGTATATCTTTAAGTGTCTTTGTATAGATAGCTAGATATACACAAATGCTTAAATTCCTCTGTCACCATCATTTGTGCTTATAATATTATTTATTTTGAGGGAATATTATGTTTGACTTCAAAACAATCTTGTGCTAAGATTTTTTGCCTTTCAGAACTGTTTTTCCTGTTTGCTCCCGTATTTGAATTTGATTCTCTCAGAGTCTCGCTTTCTTCTATGGTTTGTTTTGTTTTCTGGGCTGTAAATACTAAGTTATACCAGGATGCTTATTTGATAGTATCTGCTAGCAAGTTCCCAGAATAAGTCTTGGTACTGGGTTTTGGTTCCTTTTCTACTCCAAAAATCACAGCTACTCCTGCCAGGAGTTTTAACCTGACTGAGTTCCGGGAAAAGGCACAGCAGCTGAGTGTTTGCTCCTCAGCCCACAGTGACTGTCTGACTTCACCCAGGAGCTTCTCTTTCATCTCTTACCTAAAGGCAAAACAACTGCAGTGACTTTTTTTTTTTTTTTTTCGGCCAATANTTTTTTTTTTTTTTTTTGCGGCACATATAGGAAATAGAACTCTTTGAAGAGGTGAACTACAGCAGCTCAACTTTGCTGGCACATCCCTTCCCTGTAAACATGCACCTGATAGTGCACCTTATGCCCACAGCTGGCTTTGGCATGGGTATTCCCATGCTTTGCATCTGATCAGGAAACACAGCACACCACTTCTTATGAGCAAAGGCTTTGCATTAAACAGTTAAAGGTGTGTTTGGTCGAGCAGTTTTGTAACACTGGGATCACTTGTTTGGTGTTGGGATTTTTTGGTTTGGTTTCTGAGCTTTTCTGAAATAGGTAATTGGTTACTACTAACTACATTAACCATAATACCTTTTAGTCATTACTTCAGTGTTAGTTGGCAGGATATCTTGTATATATAAACAGGCTTTAGACCTTCAAAGCAGTGTTTCTCTAGGACATTTCATTCTTTCCTCATACAGTAAGTGGAGTAAAAATAATTCTTCACTATGGTTGTTTTTTTGTTTATTTTTAATAAGAAGGCTTGCATTTTATAGCAGTACAAAATGAAGCAATGCTTCCACTATTGCTTTGTTATTTAGTATATTTTGCTATTTTTGTTTCCTGTTTTCTGTAAAAATGTGACACTTTTCTTTGTCATTATGCTTTTTAGCTATCCCCAGCAAATATTTTCCAGAAGAGCTCACATGATTATTTTTTAACCATTTTTCTTTCCAGCTTCTGGTAGACTTCCTCAACTTCTTTTGACATCTAGATTAATGCTTGGCTTTGGCTAATTTAATTTTAAAATTGACAAAGTTACCTCATCTGTGATCGATAGTAAGCAAAAATTGATTGTTTTTTTCTTTATTCAAAAACTGCTTTTACTGTAAACAATTGTCTGTAAGGATCAGGTGCATCCATACCTTACTTATAGTGATGGATACAATAGCTTCTTTCAGTTACTGCTTTGCAAAATGTTTTTTCTTGTCCTGAATCAAATTACTTGCACTAAAGTAAGTTTTTGAATGTAGGTGTAGGAAACAGTGTATGTCTGTGCAAAGGTGAAGTGTATCTCACTATGTTGGAAGAATATTGAAAACATTTGAGCAAAATGTAACCACTGTTTTAACTCAGCAAAATAAAATAAAAATCAAGTGGGTTTTCCCATTGTCACATGCAGAATTTTCTTCTCGTCTGCACATTCAGAATCTGGGTCAGGTAGGAACTTCTGTAGCATTTCTCTGAAAGTTTGGAATTGGGAGGCTCTATGGATTTCCTAAATTTGAGGATTTTAGGATACAGATTTAGTCAATTCTCATACTTGGTCTTTCTAGACATTTTTTTCTTAATGTATTTTTAATCTGTCCTAAACAGATCTGCTTTCTGTGCCTGCCTCTCCCCCGCCCCCCAACTTGTTAAAAAATATTTTCTTCTGTTTCAGACTTTCTGTGTTTCTTCCTTGCTTCTCACAATGTTTGTATATGAGGCGGTGCAGCCCTTTATTATCTGAAATCTTAAGAGAGCTTTTGGCCCTCTGTCTTGTCAAGACCTTCTTGTCACTGGGAGAATCATTCTACAGCACATTAAATAAACTGTTTTAAAATCTAGCCAGCTTCTGTTTCCAGAGACTTGATCATATCACAGTGTTGCAGACTGTACAGGGGTGCGCTCTCTAATATGGTTTGTTTCAGCAGATATAATTTAGGGAGCTTTTAGCCGGCCTGATGGGCTGGGACAGGTGGTGGGGAAGTGTAGGCCAGCATGCTGAACTCACCTGCTAAAGTGTTGCAGCCTTGCCCTGAATAATCCGGCTGTTAGGGCAGTTATCAGCAACTTGCTGCTATCTGCTTTGCTAATCACACCGAGACACACCTTCTGTAAGCATCAATGCCTTTTGCTGCAATAGCTGAACACACATGGCCTGTGTAGGTGTGTAAAACCAGGTGGAGCCTCTCCGTGCTCAGATAAAACCTTTTTTCCCTTTTTTAAAAATTTTCTTTCTTTTTTTTTTTTTAAAGGAGAAAATCCCTGAACTGATGGTTGGTTCAAGGTAGTCTTATGTGAGAAAATAAATTTGGCATGGTAAGTTGGGTAGTGTTTGGAGGAGATAGGAATAGTGTGGTTTATCTTATCCTTTAATTCCACTGGAAATGTCGCACTTCTGTATCCCAGGCTTTGGGTGGTGTTGCTTTTGGCTCGTGAGCTGGATTTTATCCATAGGTTGCTCTCCCACAGAGAGGGGTGAGGAGTGGCTGTTGAACTATATATTCAGCCTGGAGTAAGGGACACGGCCGTGGTAACTGTGTGGGGTGGCTTAGAAACCAGTGCTGCCGCCTGTGTCATGCTGCAGGGCTTGGCATGCTTGTGGATGGATGTGCAGAACCCCAAGCTGTTGCTTGGGCAAAAGTAGAAAATGGGGTAGAAGATCCCAGTACATCTGTGTCCTCTGCTGTGGCTTTGGGAACATGGGAGAAGGAGGTGTTTTCTCTTGGGTGAAGATACCTGGCAGATTCCAAAGCCCACAACGCTGCATCTGCAGTTTATGGAATGGGAATGAAGATGGTGAAACTAGACTGAGATGCCCGTGGACGCTGCCATTCATCCCCATCAACCTTATTTACTTACAGCCTACAAAATGCCACTTTTGAGCACACCTCTTACTGAAAGAGCAGTTTAGGTCGGTGTTTTAACTGTTCAAATTAGGAAGAGGAAAGGAGGTTGTGTGGTTAGTGAGCATGTCTGTGGCCCATCCTAACAAGCCCAGCCAACCTGGTTCCTAGCCCACCATGTGAAAGCCAGCCTGAAGTAGAACCCTGGCAGTGTTTTCTAGATGACACTGTGATGGGACTTATATGTCACATACTGTAGTCACATAAATCAAGTCGAATCAGCTCCACCAGTGACACGTGCTGTTTTGCACTTCTTGAGGGAAGCTACGCAATCCTGAACTTGCCTCGGGTATTCACATTGAAACTTCAAAACCAAAACTTATATAGTATACCTTCAGAAAGCATTAAATAATTTATGAGCAGTTCGTGTTCTTAACAAATCTTTGAAAACTCACAGAACACTTAATGTTTTTTTCTTAAAATATTAGTAACTGTGCATATAGAAGATCAAATTTGGAGATTAAAAGCCTATTTTCCCTTTCTGTATCGTTGTCACAGTTGTGGTGAAAGTCTTAAGAGCATGTCAGCAACCATTCCTAATTAACTCATGGCAGTGTGCCCAGTGTGCACACATTCATGCTCTTTCTCCCTGTGTATAGATACACATCTCTTAGAAAAACAGCTCCTTACAAAGAAATAAATTGAGTGATTACATTAATTGACACAAATGTTCTTGAAAACAACCCATTTAATTTTGTTTAGGCATTTCCTGAGTGATGTCTCCTTAGTTTCTACTAAATAACCTATTGTAAAACTTGCTAACAGAAGACTGTGTAGTGTAGTAGATTCCAAGGTTAATTTATTAACTTGTCAGCTCTATACTCTCGGTTAGACTGGGACTTAAAAATGCAGTGTAAAAAAAGGTAAAACCAAAAGCCCACAGGAATTTGGATGTATGATGATACACTTTTTTCATTTTGTGGACTTAGATGTTTGAGTAGTTGCTGTAGTGAAACATTGAGTAAGGGTGGTATATAGTGAACATGGTTTTGTGTTCAGGTACATACTGGCATTATTTTCTCTTTCTTCCAATCTAGAGATTTAAAGATGTATGGATGAACACATTTAGAATTCTAGAATATAGATCTTGTCTTAGTGTAAATCGATAAGATAGGCCAGAAGGCAAAGCTTTTGTTTGTTTTATGCCTGTCTTATGCCACAGTGATCAAGCAGGAGGGAACACCCACTCGGTGTGGCAGAAAGTGTCTGAGATAAGTGAAGGATGATGCAGAAACAGGCTGCTGCTGGAGGATTGAAGTGTCCCAGCCTTCTCCTTGGAAGGTGGTTGGGGCAGTCCTAGACGTGCTTTTCTGGGTGTCACTCCACTGTGCAAAAGCTTTCTGCTCGTGCATTTTCTAGTGAATCTGCAGAGAGCAGGAGTGACTGGAGGGCAGACACTGAGCAGGTGTTACTCCTTTGCATTGCCATACCTGTTGTGGTTACTACTCATTATATACAAGTGTTTGTCTTTGAAATCTGACTCCTGTTTAAAACTTTATGCATTTATTTTGCTGATTCTTAAAAAGCTTCTTGGATGTGCTGGCAACAAGTTTTTCCTCTGCGATTGAATCTGGTATCTGATAACTGTTTCCAAAATCAGGTTGACTTAGAGATGTGGATATTTCTCTGAAGAAAATGAACCCACTCAACATTCACACATTTTTAATTCAAGTAGTTGTTAATTTTAAAATACATATAATTATTACAAAATAGTAAAGTTCCTGTGATTGAATAAGATCATGAAAGTAGTGAAAGAATACATTGGATTTAAAATGTATCTGCATTTACTGTCCATGCTTGGAAATGTCATGCTTACAGGCAGCTGATTCCCTCATGTCTGTGTTATGTTTCTACCAACTATTTGGTAGTGATGATGACTAGGTTCAAAGTGATGTATCATAGCCAGTGGGAGGGACTATAGGTAGTTTCCAATAGTCATTTGACTTTACTCATAGAAAAGTTAAGCAACTGCTCCATAGTCAAACGTCTATAGAGAAGATGGAGATGGGGACCCACCGAGGTCTCTTGGGCTGTGCTGGATCAATGTCTCAGGAACAGTGAGGTGAGTTGCCTTCTGGATCTGTCTTCATGGATCTGCAGAGTCCAGGCGATCAGCTCAAAGGTGACACATAATTTTTAGAATGAATAATGTGAGATGCAATTAATCCTGTCGTAACGTGATCCTCTCTATTGGAAAGGACAGTGTTACGGGTTTGAGGGTGGTACTAAAGAGCACCCTCGTCAGAAGCTGAAAGCAGGTTGTGGTATAGTATGCATAAATGTACATTCCCAGTATCTGCAAAAACATATTTTAGGACTGTTGTCACCAGTTGCTGTCATTTTAATGACATACCATAATGGATATGCATTTGTTTTTCTGAATAATCCAAAGTAGGAGTGAAATGATTCACTTGGAAAGTAGGAGCTGGGATACTTGGCTGACACATGGAGAATAAAAGTACATCTTGAAGTTTGCAAATGTGAACACAGAAGATGGGCTGCTAAGGCGCTTCTGTGGTAAACAGGAGCTGAGAAATGGAAAAGATGAATTATGACCACTAGGCTTTAAATCAGGTTTTGTACTTCTAGTGGGTTTTTTGAAGCTTTTGTTTCTTGTGAAGTGGTAACGGTCAGTATCCATATGTGTGCCACTTAATTGTTATTCAGCAACACTTCCAAGCATTTCCATTTCAGGGATTCATTAGTTTTTTAAAGATTTTCTTACGCTATAATTTTTCCAGGGTTTAAATGCTTTGGGTGTGTAATCTCTGGAATAGGATTAATTTTTAAGGCTTAGCAAAATTCTTTCATTACAGAAAGATAGGGAAAAGTGTGCTTCGCTTTAGCAACACTATTTCTGACTGCTAACAGTTGAGATCTTCTAGCAATTTAGCAAGAAATACATGTCTTGGAAATAATTTCTGAGATAAAAATGCAAATCTGCACAGCAGTTGAATAACTTGGGTTTTTTCCTAATTTTTGTTGTTTTTTTAAATAAGGTTATTGGGACACTGCTCAGGTCAGGGTGACTGTGCTGTCCAGCAGCCTGCCCTGCTACCATGGTGGGTCACTTTTCTGCACTCCCATGCTGTCTTCCACCACCGAGCTGGTAAATTAAATGCATTTTTTAGTGCTGGCCTCTTTCTTGACTTCAGAAACCTAAGAAACGTGTGCTCAGGTCTATCCTGGAGTAGACCTTTTCCTGCAGAGTGAGGTATGCTCAAAGAAGGAGGCAGCAATGCACAGTGAATCACAGTGTGGGGATTGCCTTGCTCTGTGCCAAATTATGTTTGCTGTCTCCAGCATGTAATTTTCTGGCAAATCCGTTGAAGTCTTTAATCTATAATTAGACTTATAAGCTTCTTTAGACCTTTTGGATTTCCTTTTTTAAAATAATGGAATACAGCATTATTATTCTGTGAATCTTCCTGACATATATTTCAAAGAATGCTTTCCTGGTGGTTTTTTTAAAATTTATATATATTTTGCTTCAGTTTTCTAAAATGGATATTTAGAGATCCTATTTCCATCAAGAAATGAACTCAAAATTACCTGGTACAAGTGACTGATATATATGGAGATTTTTTTTTCCTGGCAGTACTGAGCAGAAATGTTTTTCAGTAGGCTAAAGTAAATATATATTTCTAAAATTGGATTCATACAGTAGGTTTTTCTGCATTAAAAATAAAAATGTTAATTAAAATGTCACTCATCACAATTTTTTTTTGTGTCAATACATGAATGTCTGGCTAAATAAATAAATTCTGTCACCAGGTGTTGGTGTGAGACAGTTCGCTCTGTGAAGGCCCCTCAGGAGAAGTTACAGCCTGGAAGGACAGGCATTTTTATACCTCACTAGATAAGAGAGTGTGTATGTGTACCTACTTATATATGTATGTCTGTATGCATGGGTGTTGCACGGCGTTCCTTTCATGTTTGAGAGGCAGCTTTCTGGGTGCCTCCTTTGCCCAAGTGTTGTTTGTCCTTGTTGCTTCCTTGTTTTCATGTATTGATTACAGAAGTACTCTACAGACTTTTTGTTTTCCTCATAAGAACTTTAATTTTGGGTATAATCAGATTCAGGGTTTTCTTTCTTTCTGTATAACAGATCTTAATAGATATTGCGTAGTCTTTAAAGAAACCTGTGTCTTTTTTAATTGCAGACACAGCAGCCTTAAATAGTTTGCAAAAATATTCTCCATGTGCTATAAGTAAGCAGTTTGCTTTTAATGTCATTTTCTTAGTGTTTTGGGGAATTTTTGTGCCCCTAAATTTACCTGAGGGATTTTGCTGTCACATTTTCTACTGATCAATTCTGATTTCCCTTTTCAGCTCCCTACAGCATATGTTTTGGAGGACTCTCTGCTGTTTTGTTTTGGTAGGAGGGATGTCCTACCTGCTTTGGTATCTGTTGTGACTGAGTAGTTTACAGAAGTTGAAGTCTGTCCTTCTGCCCCTTACAAGCCTCAGTGACTCCAGGCAGTAAAAAATTGCTAATATGGAATGCTCTAAGCAAAGAGGAGAAATTGTAATAAATGCAATCATTTTTTAAAAAGTCTTCTAGACCAGGGGATTATTTTAAGAATTTATACATTTGGCTCAGCTATAAGTTTCTTGGCATCCTTATGTTCATTTAGGGAAGTTCATATATGTATTTATAGGAAATACATTCTGGAGCTTAATCCAAAGGTTTGCAAATTTACTGGCTCTCCATGGAGCCAAACCCATGCACTTCTATATCTGTTTTAGGTTTTTGTGGATTTTACTGTTAGATTTTGCCAGTTGTATGGTCTCTCTAAATTCTGCTTCAGTGTACATACATTTTAGTTTTGTTGCTGGTTGTTTGGTTTGGGGTTTTTTTTCTCTTTATATGTTGCTGTTCCTTCACAGTTATGTTTTTACTGTCTAGCACTTGTTCTATTTTCCAAAGCACAAGTTATCAGTAGTTAATGTTAGTGTTTTTACTGCACTTAGGTTTTACATTTCTTTTATTTTTTTCTTTAATCTGAAGCACATTTTGGCCATTGCTTGTTCCTCTATTTGAAATTGTGCAAAGAGAGCTACTGCAGCTACACCAGCCCAGAATACCTCCTTTTATTTTTCTTTTTAGACATTTTGGTAGTTTTCAAAATTTTATTCATAATGCTTCTGTGGTAATGGAACCTTTGGAAGAGCAACTTCCTAATATGTTCTCATACAATTTTGCACACACATGCAGTTCTTTTAAGATCCTTTCTGTGTTCTTGCTTGCAGTTAGTGACTAGAATACAAATGGATTTGAGAATTGTTTCCTGAAAATTAATAAATGCTTTTGCTCTTGTACTAAATGTTATCCCCACCTTTACAGATGCAGAGAGAAGAAATATGATTATTATAGCCTGCCGAAAACCTCTGTTGTGATAGCTTTTTATAATGAGGCTTGGTCAACGCTTCTGCGAACTGTTCACAGTGTTCTTGAGACCTCTCCGGATGTACTTTTGGAAGAAGTTATCCTTGTAGATGATTACAGTGACAAAGGTAGGAAGAATAAGTCTAAATAATATTGATTGTTGATGGGCTTTTTTGGTCAGCCAGTCATAGGCGAAAATGTTATGCTGTTCAGGTCACATACCAGAAAACTGTACAACAAAGGCATCTCACTGGAAAATAGTTTTTCTTGTAGTGTGCCAGTGAAAAATTTGGCTTCTGGACCTAATTTAGTTTAGAATGGGGAAGCATATTTGCTGTGTTGTAACATGAGTGCTTGCGTGTATAGATAACTACAGTCTGAATAGAGCACTTCAGGTTTCCTGAATTGAGCAAGTTTCGATTGCACCAATGCTCCCCTGGTGTCTCATATAATGACAGTGACCTACTTCTTTGGTCTTGTTTGAATAGCGGGACATAAAGGCAATGCTGGCATTTTCCTCCACACATGAACTGTGCTAAGAATAAAACTTTTATACAGGAAGTTTTAAGTAACATTTGAGAAGCATCTATGAATCTGGAAATGAATTAGAGAGGCAAATGTGAAGCATTCAGTTTCTTAAAAGTAACCGTGATTTGTGCCCATCCAAGTTCTGTGCTTTTTTCGTGTCCTTTCTGAACATGTATAGCAGAATCGGAGTTCAAAATGCCAGAATCTTTAGGGCACTACTATGAATAATATGCTACTGAGGAGAGCGCTTCCTATAGCATGACATAAATAAATAATTTCAGGCTATGTTATTCCCTCCTTTTTTTTTTTGTTTGTTACAGAACATTTAAAGGAGACTTTGGAAAACTACGTGGCTGGCCTACGCAAGGTGCGTCTTATCCGCGCAAATAAGCGAGAGGGGCTGGTTCGAGCCCGGCTGCTGGGGGCGTCTGTGGCCAAAGGAGACATCCTAACATTCCTGGACTGCCACTGTGAATGCCACGAGGGCTGGCTGGAGCCGCTGCTGGCAAGGTGAGCTTATGCTCTGGGCTGGTTTTCTCTCCCACTGGAGAAGAAGGGGCGAGACAGTTTGGCCCACTTTTGCAGTGGAAAAATGACTCATGGTTTACCAAAGGTTACTGTGCCCTGAGGCACTGTGAGTGTTTGTCTCCTGCCTGTGGGGAAGCAAATGGAAGTGTGAAAGATCAGGACATGGTGGGGTTTTTGCCTTTTTTTTTTTTTTTTTTTTTTTCTCCTGAGGACCAAGCTGCTCTTTTTCCTCAAACAATGGAAAGTTTTGGTTTTCAGGAAGACAAGTCCACAGCCCCAGCTTTGAAATTACCTTGGTAAAGGAGGCTACTTCTGTCAGCCTGGGTGGTGGATGAGCAGAAGATCAGGAAAGATGTGTGCCCCTGCAAGGCAACATTTATATAAGCAGATTGGAATACAAGTTAATAAATTCCATCTTCTAAGTCCTGAACAAATCCACCTTTCCAGACTGGTTCTGATATAAAGCATCATGGTGTAGGATAGGGAGGAGTTAATGTTATGTCAACACTGACTCTTGCTTGGAAACCATCTGTCCCGGGACACTGCACTTTATGCCTGTGTAGTCTCTTGTCTATACTGCAGATCCGTCAGGCTGTTCAGAAAACTTCTGTTAATTAAAAGCAAGCAAACAAACAACAAAAACCCAAGGAACCTTCCCAAAACTCTAACAAAACCCCTATAGAAACCAGAATACTAGCCCTCTGTTACAGCTGAGACTATTTATTGTATTCTTGAAGCCTCACCCATGTGTAGCCAGCAGCCATTCATTGCACAATTCCTGCTATGGGTTCAGCCACTGGTACCTCGCACAGCACCTGCTGCTCCTGCATCATGTCATGAGGCTTTTGCCACTTTTGCTAACATCTCATGTCTTTACCCCCTTGGCTGCCATTAGCAGATAGTGATAGATACAGAACCTGAATCAGACCTCCTAAATATTGTGTATAGAAAACCAGCTCTCTTTAAAACATAATTAAAAGAAAAAAAATAATATCTCCTCTAGGCCAGTGGTTTGATTTGGATCCTGTTAAGATTCCTCCCGGGTTCTGTAGACTAGAGAAAAGGACCAGAAAAATCAGCCCTATACAAAATGGAGAGAGACTTCCAAAAGCACATAGTGTCTTTATGTGTGCAAGTCTTCCTGATTCCTAGTGGGACTTGTGTTCTCAAATTCCCCATGTCTCTTTGAAATTTTATCTAGAATACAATTTCAGTTTTTGGTTTTCTTAAAATTGTCATGCTAACCTTGTTTCTAAATTTTACACCGAGTGTATTCCAGGTAACTATGATAGCGTGAAGAAAGGAAAAGGGATAAACATCAAATCATAAGCGTGGGTCTACCAACTGTGTCCTAAAGAAAGTGTCTGACTGGGGAGACGATTCTGTGATTTCTTCACTTCTTTAGCGCACCACTAGATGGCAATCTTGAGGAAGGATTGGGATTTCCTTAAACGTAGTAACCATCACCTGTAAAAAGTTAGCCCTCTCTTGGAATTCCTGCCGTTCTTGCTGCAGATGCAGACGTACATCTCTCAGGGGGTTTTTCTGCAGCATGTCTGACTCAAATGTATGGCAGCAATACAACAGTGTTAGCATTTTGCAGTTCAAACATAGTTGTATTTATAAGCTGCCTGTGCAGTGTACCATCTAGTTAATTCTTAACTTACAGAAAAAGTGATGGTTTTTCACTTACTTCATTCCTTTCATAATTGAAATCATATTCAAGCTACCTAAGTTTTACTTATTTTCCTACTTTTCACGGGAGGAGCAAAATACTTTTACATGCTATTGTTGTTTATTTTTTCTCTGCGTGTGTATATAATTTTCATTGCTTTGTACAATGAGGATTTGTGAAAAGTTTTATGCGAGGGAGACAGGAGAGAACAATATTTTTATAAGCCCTTTTGTGTGCTCTACCAAACAAGATTTCAATGGGAGATCATAAAGAAGAAAATAGCTGTTTCACATATTCCCTGCAGCAACAAGAAACCATTTCATACTTAAGGCAGTCTTTCTCAGCTCAGATAATACTTCTTTGGAACTGCTGCTGTTCTCTGCTGCATTTTACCATCGCAAGCTACTCTAATTTCAGAATATGAGCCCTTGGTCAGCCTACAGGTTTTAAGCTTAATAGCCCCATGAGGAATGAGCTCCCTTTGAAAGACAGATCCACTGCATCTTTGACTTGTTTGACAATATAATGTGTTCTGTTTTCCTTCACCTCTGAAATAGGTAAATAGAAGATGCAGGGCTGAAGTGCATACCTGCATCTTTAAGTCAAACGAGTTACTTCATTTCACTGAACTATCAGGGGATGTCTAACACTAGAACAGGCAAGATGATAAACAGTGATTTAGAGGAAAGACCTTGGCTTGAGCTTATGTGCTTGACCTTGCTCCTAGTATTGAGGGAGGCCATTCTAGAAGGTGATGAGAAGGCTAAGAATCCCAGTGCCTTCTGTAACAACAAATCCTTTTGGAAAGGAATCCTGAAAACCCTTCATGGTATTGAGAAATGGGAGGAAGGGGTTTATCTCCTTGTAGAAGTAGGCCTACAAGAAATGTCATCAGGTCTGGAGTGTTCTTAGTATGATAAAGATCTTGATTATGTTTAGATCACCCTTGGTGATAGGAATGTCGTTCTGCAGTGCTATCTTGTTTCTCCTTTTCATCTCCTATGTTGCCAGGGTTTCTGAAGCCTCCTTCAGGTATATTTCATTGTTGGAATTCTAATTCCCATGTTGCAGGTTTGGTTTTTTTCTAAGCTCAGGGCTTCTTTTTGAGTTACTGTTACAGTACTCAGTACAACATTTGCAGATGATCACAGTTTCAAGAACAACCATGTCTTCAAGGGCCAAAAGGCTGGCTAATTTATTATTTATCATTGCAGAACTATGCAATCAAGTTGCTCTCTTAAAAACAGTTACCTGTACAAAGAAAAACAGACAGTTTTTGTTGATAAAGTGGTGCTGGCTATGGCAGCCAAGCCAGATGCTGAATGTGTTATCTCAAGCCATCTGGCATACCTTGCTTCCACCGTCCAGGAAGATTGATGATTGCCAGGTGCCTACAGCAGAGTCCATCCTGATATATGCTCCTGATGATCCCCAGTAGGAAAATGGGGATTATTCTTGTGTTTCTTGTATCATCATTTCCTTGTATTGCAGCATGAATTGAAAAGGAACAAAAGTTCACGTTGGTGTCTGTAAGCATTTCTTGTTTTTGTCAGTTCTAGTTTTTTATTTTTAGAGAAGTTTCTAATGGAAGTCACCCTTTTGTTTTAAAAACATAACAGGATTGCTGAAGAAGAAACAGCTGTTGTCTGCCCTGTTATTGATGTTATTGACTGGAATACATTTGAGTACTTGGGAAATGCTGGGGAGCCACAGATTGGTGGATTTGATTGGAGGCTGGTCTTTACTTGGCATAGTACCCCTGAAAGAGAACAAAAACGGAGGAAGTCCAAGACCGACGTGATCAGGTTAATTTTTATGCATCCTATGAAACTATGAATGTGTTTTTGATTTCATCTGAAAATGCCAGGTGCTGAAAGATATTTGGGAAATGAACATATTACTAAAAATTATGGATTTTGTTTAGTTCCCCATGTTTTCCAGAATAGCTCCTGCTTACCATGCTCCTGGAAAAAATTTTGCTCTAAAAGCTGAAATTCCTGGGTCATCTTCCATATGGAAAACTTATTACAAAGTAGTCTCTTGACTCCTCTAGGCAAACTCTTATAGATGCTTATCAGCACATGGAAAGAATGTAACTGATTAACAAATACTGGAGGATGTCCTCTGTGCAAAGCAAAGAGCTCCCTGTTTTAAAAAATGAATCAAGGGCAATGATGAAAAGGAAAAAAATCACTAACCAGTAAGAAGGTAAAAGTAGTTTTGAAGATTTCTTTTCTGTGCTGTAATGATAGTTGTAGTTCACTGTGCTGTTTTCACAGGTGAACCATTTTGCCAGTTCTTTACTGGGGTGAAACACTACACCTCTATCCACCATGGTTTCTGTGAAGGGCTAACTCGCAGAGCTCAGGCCGATGTCTTCATTATGGGTTTCAGTTTTGTTTTATTTTAAGACAAGATGCACTTTAGCAGTTTATTGTAGTAAATTAACCTGTTTGGCATTTTTAATACTGTGATTTTGTTAGTACTTTTATCTGTTATCTTATAGACCACAAAAAGTACAGAATTATTAATTTTTCTCAGTCTTTTTAGGTTTCTTATCATTATAATAATACCTAGTATTTCACAAATATTAATGAACTTATCCTCAAGTGACTGAACTTTCTTTTAAATGGGAAAAGTGAGGTAGTAATTTAGTCTTTCTCAGCATGTATTAGTTCACATCCTCCTTAAAAAAATTCCACATGGAGTAAATATTTTTAAAACATTTAGTTCAAATACAAATACGATGCTTTTTTTTTTCTTCATTATAAGAAGAATTGTCTTTGACATGCCAGGAAGAAAATGATGAGGGATAAAGTTTCATGGTAGCCTGAGGACTGTGAGCTCGACAAGTGTCTGGAGAAAGCAGCAGTGCTGGGAGTGGTGTCACCAACAGCTGGGTTTGGAAAGATGAGATCTGGAGGGAAACAGAAGGACTTGACTGGTTATGGAGTTTGTTATTTTTCCTTCTGTCTTGTCTCATCTCATTCTATTCTTTGAAACAACATATGACAGTGTGAGACAGTATTGCTTCAAAAAGATAGCTGGTAAAATTAGTTTTGACAGATTAAGAGTAATTGATCACTGCATCTCGCATTTGTTTATATTTACCTCAACAGCAATTCAGTAAAATTCACAAAATGTCAGCTGAACTTAGTTCTAATCAGCATTATATACTTGGTACTTTAAAGAGAGTCATCCTAAGACTGTAAACAATCAGGAACAATATTGAACAAATACAAATTTATGCATGCGTGCACACTCTGCCCTACTGAAAGTACATGCCTTAAGTGCACTATCACCCTGGGCCTTGTAATCTTCAATGAGGACCCAGTCATGAGTCCTGATCATTTTTTTTTTTCCCAAACTTAGTAAAAAATTTAAGAACATACAGAGGGGTAGATTTTCTTAGAAAGAAAACAAATCTCTTTAGGGGCTGTATTTACTTAATAATTGATGTCTGAGAGTTTTTTCAATTGATATTAGTGGGATCAAGAATGTTGTTTTTAATTACTAAAGCACAAATATTTCTTTAAATATTACCTAAGTAAAATAGATAAGGATACAGCACTTGGAATTTGAGAGCCGACTAATACAGTTCTGTCACAAGGAAGTTAATGTTCTGTTATGTGAAGAGGCTCTTCATTTACACACAAAGACACTGCAATAGGAGAAATGTATTTTAACACAATATTTTTACATTCTGGTACTTGTTTCAGATACAGCTTTTTTATTGAAAAATTAAATTCAAATGGCCTCATAATAATTGATAAATCTCTGACTGTTACTTTGTATCCAGAAAAGACTGAGAAAATAGAAAATAAAAAGATACTGTATTTTTTCATGTGTTGCATTGGGTTAATATTTTTCCTTTTTATTTAATTCAGAGTTACTATTCTCTTTTATAGGTCTCCAACCATGGCAGGTGGATTATTTTCTGTGAGCAAGAAGTATTTTGATTATCTTGGTTCCTATGACACAGGAATGGAAGTCTGGGGAGGAGAAAACCTTGAATTCTCATTTAGGGTAGGTGGCTTAATTGAAAGTTTCTTTTCCTCAGAATACAAGAAGTTCCTATTTCTTTCTTCATGCCCTTTTACTTAATGAGGTAGCTGTAGTGTAAGCAAATGTTAAGAAGGGAGTATTTTGAAAGGTGTTTATATGAATCTTGTTCTTACACTTCAGGATAGCTGTATTTTTCTTCCAAACAGCCATTTTAAAGCAATTTTTAAAAACGTCTTTGTTTTGAGCTCTAGTATAAAATGTAGAAAGAGGTGTGATACTAGTGGGTGAAGTTCACATCCCGCAGCTTGAAGGAGGTCATTGGGAAGAAGATTTGTAGTGCTTTGATGTGACTCAGAGTTCTTGCTGTGGTTGATGGAGTGAGCAGTTCCCAGTGGGGCAGGAGAAGGCAGCCCCTGTACTTATTTTAAGGCTTTATTCTGTTTCACCTGAGAAAAAGTTTGTATAAAGGTTATAAAAGGTGGGAGGGAAGATCTCCAGTAACTGCAGAGCTGTACCCTACAGGAGGCTGGACAAAGTGCTCAGTGTGAGGCAGAGAGCTGTAATGAAAAGGATTTACAGCAGGAAAAGAGAGGAGACACAGGACAGTCCAGGCTGGTTATCAAAGCAGTGTTGTCCCCCTCAGCTCAGCTGTTACCAGTGCTGTGGCTGATTCCCTCTGAGCACTGGCTGCCTATGGTTTGCCCCATATCACACTTAGCTCGTCGAAGCCATCCAGTGGTGAGAAAGAGGGATGCCATAGGACCACTTTGGCTTTCAGGGAGTTCACAACTTATTATCCTGGATTTCCAGTGTCTGTTCTGCCCATCATCTGCCATATTTGATGGTCATGTCTGCATTTCTGTGTCACTGAATTGTGGTACAGAAGGGTTTTTGGTTTTTTTACCAGGTGACAACAATTTCAGGGATAAATAGGATTTTAATGTTACAAAACCACTTTTTTGAGAAAGGAGTCATCAGCAGACTGTCTCTCTTGATGTCTGTGTGTTAACTAGAGAAGCATGGAGTCTTTTTAGCTGTTGTTCTGGTCTCCTGCTGCCTGCAGTGCAGAAATCATAGAAAAGAAGGTATAAAAATAAGGAACAAAAATTATTAGGAATGATAACAAGCACAGGCCTAGAGTTGATATGGTTTCTCTCTGGAGGGAGATTTCTCAGCTGGAAATGCTGTTTGTTCTGAGTTCTTCATGACCACCTCCTTTTTCACTTAGGGAAAAGTCTCTGGCACACAAGCCTGAACACAGCCTACTTAGCAGTCTTGGTCTAGCTCAGCAGGGCTCCGCCTGAAGCGCAAAGCAGCTGACCCACCTCCATCAGCCCTGTGACCCTCTGAGGCAGGAGCCTCTGGTTCTGGTGTATCCAGAACTGCCACTCCTTGTAGAAAACCTCAAATAGGGCACAAATATGGCATGCAGTTCTTGGCTTTCTGCTCTTCGTGTCTTGCTTTTGGGGGGAGACAAAGGCTTGCAGACAGCCTGGCCCCTTCCCCTTGACACAGAGTGCCCCAGCACCAGTGTCTGCTTTAGACCCAACCTTTCATTGCCATTGACCTCGATGAAGCTCCGCCAGCCAGTCTCATTTTTTATGTCACTGGTTCCCCTCAGCCAGGACTCTGTGGGGTGCAGCAGCATGTATGAGCAGTGCCTTTACTCCTCCAGCATGCAGGACTGTGGTCTCCTCATGGGACAGAGGAGGCATCAGAGGTGGCCCAGCAGCAGCAGAAGCACGAAGGGAGCAGCAGAGTCCCCAGGAGGCAGTGCACAAGCACGCTGCCATGCCCTGCAGGGGCTAAGCCAGCACGTGGGTGCAGGTGGATCAGGCGACTCCTGGGAGACAAATGGTTTAACAGGACAGACTGTGCAATGGCCAACGAATATGCCTGGCCATGCCAATTTTCCTAGTGCAGATTGCCAGCAGCATCTGGGCATTTGTACGCAACATGCTTTGCTCTGTTTGATTTGGAGCCCTTGTACTTGGGCTCTGTGTGGTGAGGATTTTTGTGGAAGAGAGCAGAGTGCTGCGATGTTGTTTAACTGTGTTCTTTTGGCTGCCCACGGTGTTCCAAGAGGTCGGAAGGGATAAATCATTGTTAGTGTTGTTGTCCTTGTGTTTTCTAGGCCTGCCAGACCTGAAAATTAGGAGCAGAACTATTCAAAACCACTGAAAATTATTTTATTATTGTTCTCATCTCTGAAAACACCGCTGTCTCCCAATGACATGAAAATACTTGTCCTCAAGCCTCCTCTTTCTTGCACTTCGATTATTCTGAACTGAAGAAATTCTCTGTGGTTTTGAGAGGTGCAACAAGGACAAAGCTTTTGCTAAAAGCATGATGACTAAGAGAGATGGAGGCTACGTGCTGAATGCAGAATCGAGTCAATGTACCTTGATTTTGGATTGCTTAATGCTATTTGGCTGGATAAAATTTCACTTCATGGGCATAATGGGTATTGAAACTCCTCTTTCTGAGATATTCAAAACATGCTCTTTCATCTTCTCCCTCCTGTACTCAGAGCAAAGGGAACCTGGTTGCAGCTTCCCTCCCCTCTCTGCTCTTGGTCCTGCAAGTGGCACTGCAATGTAAGTTTGTTTCTGGACCAAGGCTTAATATGCCCTGTGGTGTGTCCTTCACCCCACCGTGTGCAAAAAGGCCTTTCTTCTCTAAAATGTTATTGCCCATGAGCCTGGATGATATGCCTCAGAACACTTGGGGTCTTCTCTTTTCCAATATTTTTGCATTTTCTTTTTGTCTGTATGTTTTGGTCTGTCTTGCATTGAGAGCAGCCGGGATGGGTCCATATGTCTGGGGTGCCTCTCCCCCCACCAAGCTTCCAGCAGATTGAGCATCAGCACCACAGTGGGGGCTCAGCCAAAGTCATCAAGAAAAATTTTAGCAGAGAGAGCAGCAGAAACATAGGGTTTTCCACATTTTGCCCTTTTTTAGAATGTGGCATCCTTTTTATGTTTTTTATTTCTTCCAGATAGTCTTAAAATATTAGCATGAGCTGGTAAAACTTTTATTCTTTACTGTTCATTGACCCAGCACTATGTCAATTGTCCAGAGACCTGGCAGAGATGGCGATCCCAAGGCGAGATCTGAATATTTTCTGTAGTTTTTCATAACTCCACCATCTGTCTCTGAAAACAAAAGAAAATATGCCAATAGTCTGCATGCATCAAGATGAAAGTGAAAGTAAAAAAAGGAATGTCACCTTGTTTTCTTATCGAAGGAGAAATGTGTGCTTCTATAATGAGAGCTGTGAGTTAGCCAGACCTAGTAAAGAAACAGATCTGTATGTACGTGAGCTTGCAAAATATACATGAAACCTAATGTGCTTTTCTGTTACAGAAGGTTGAACTAGTTTTATGGAGAATCTTATTCAGAGCCACTTATTTAGCATTTAGTAATCAACTTTAGTTTCTCTATTAAATTCCTTGCTTTATTATATGACTGTTCATTTGCACCTGATTTTATATAGAGGTCATAATGTTTTCTATTAAAATGAAAGTGAATAAACATTTTGAGAATTTTTTAGCTGAAATATATTTAATTTTCTATTGTAATAGGAAGATAGGATAATTTTTGTACTGTTTTTATGAAATACGTAGAAGTTAATGAGCCTTGCTTAGCAACCTACAGTTATTTTTTAGACAGCTTTAATTACTAGAAATTCAGCTGTTATGGAGTTCTCCTTTTGTCATCAATTTAACAGAGGTATGGTTAGTTTGTTTCATTCCTTTGAAATCAGACTTTATCATGGGAGAGCTGAAGCATTTGCTTCCTTCTTAACTACATTTTTATTTCAGTAGTCTTTATCATCTGTTCCTAATATCTTATTTGAAAGTAGATTGATCGAAACACTTAAGATCAATTTAAAATTCTTATGTGGAATATAACATTGGAAATTGTTAAGCTAATAAACTTACGGTTCTTAATATTTGCTGACAAATCTTGAATGGTAAGTTGCAGCTTTAAAGAAGTAATCTTAAGTATAGAAATAATAATTATGAAAAATATTGTTTTGAAACAAATCTCAAAAAAGGAGGTTGTAAAGTGAAAATGGATAGTTGGTTTCATGCCAGTAGTGTAACTTACCTAAGAAAATATGCAAATTGTTTAAAAAATCAGTACAGAATTCTAGATTTCTTGTATAATTCCTTTAATCATCTTTGTTCAAATGGCAAATGCGCTGCTTCCCTGAAAAGAAGCAAAAAAGAAGAGAGAAACCTCACATGAAAAACAAGAAATGAAAATTTTAAATCCAGGAAGTAACAATTATCCAGTACTCCCTATAGTTGAATAATGTATTACCTATATCTTTAAGAAAACTCTCAGTTTTAAAAGTAAACATATGCATTACAGTCCTTATACTTTGATAATGAAGGATAGTATTGTGCCATGCATAAAGTCTGATGTTGTTATCCAAAACCAAATCAATGGAGATGACACTCATTGATTTCCAAATTTAGAAATTTGGGAGAAATTCTAAGTAACTTTAAAAAAACCCCTAAAAGTTAGCAGTCTAAAACCAAGTCCTATCTTGTGTGAGCTGAAAGCCTTCATGTTTTTAGATCCCTAAAAGTCCCCTAGAGAGAGGTGGAAAAACTCCCATCACTGATCTTTTGACACGGTTAGCAACAGAGCTTTTATTTGCTGCCTCACAGCTTTCACTCCTGCTGTGTTCATTTGAATTACATGTAATTAAAAATGTTTGTCTTATACAAGAAGGTTGTCAGGGAGCAAACCTATACCCCTTAAGCCTATCCCAGCTAATTTCCTTTGTCTTCTGTTTACAAAGGAATGATGAGCTGCCACTTATGCACAGTTCAATACATAAACAGAATTCTAAATCTTTTATGGAAAGTCTATCAGAGCCATTGGTGACAGCCTCAGGTTAGTTCAAGTACAACAACATGTCCCACCTTCCTCCCATCTGACTAAATTTTAGAAACCTTGTTTCAGGCACCCTCCAGAAACAGGATGTCTGCCATGTTGTGGTCACACACAGTATTAAATTGGAAATACCTAGCTGTGCTTTGCTTTCAGGTAATCAGACTTGAGATCAGAACGGGTGACGGGAAAGTGGCTGTGTATATGAACTGCCAAAAGTCCTTGGTTTTCAGAGAAGAGTGGAATTACAAAAATGTGCACAGAGTGCTGAGGCTAATGGATCCGCTTGATGGTGGTTTCTGGATTTTATCTTCCGGGCTGTACATTTCCCGACCTGGGGAGCCAGGGAGGCAGGAGGATGAGCACAAGGGTAGAGTGATGGTTGGCAGGGTTCTGCCAATTCCACATTCAGGTGCAAGTACTTCCTTGTCATCAAGCAGGAATATTGGTTTAGATAGGGGAGGTTGTTTCATTGCTGTCGGTTGGACCACTGTAAGTTAACAGAAGTATTTTGCTTTTTCTTTTCATATGTTGGGTATGGGGTACCTTTTCCAGCTTTCTAATGGAAAAGGTTAGTGGTTTTTTATCACCAGGCACCAATGCCTCCCTTCTAGATTGGTGAATGTACAGATGGGAACACAACTGACTGTTCTTCAGTGATAAAACAAGCGTACCTCTTATGTCAAGTCAGCTTTCCAGTAGAATATATAGATGATCTATAGATTTCTGGTAAGAATTAGTTATCAGCTATTGGTTTCCTTGCAAGATAGCTATTTACATGGTTAATCTGAAAAAGAAACATGCCTC
>VZRO01002741.1:1655038-1682845 GCA_013397915.1 Daphoenositta chrysoptera | reverse complement strand
CCTCTCCTTTTTTTCCTCTCTTTTTTTTTCTTTTTTTTTTCTTTTTTTTTCTTTTTTTTTCCTATTTTTTTCTTTTTTTAACAATGCCTGCATAACTTATACTGTAGACCACATCTTATCATGAGAAAGTAAAACTAAGAAAGGAAATTGCTCTCCAGATAAAACGAGAGATCTGGTTATCTCCTTGTGAACTCAGAGCTAATTACTAAGAGCAACAAGGATGTAATTTTATCCAGTTTAGTCATCAAATGAGACACAAAATTATTGTATGTGTTACTTGTGGTGTGGTGTATTCTTGAGACGGTGTTATTCTTACACAGGCTTATTGTTACTATATCCTTGAGCTTGCAAAGACTCAGATTAATGATACACGCAATGTCAATTCTTTGCTCAGATATGGCAGTGTGGAGGAAGTCTTGAGATCCATCCTTGCTCCCATGTAGGTCACGTTTTCCCCAAACAAGCTCCGTACTCACGGTCCAAAGCTTTGGCAAACAGTGTGCGTGCAGCTGAAGTGTGGATGGATGAATATAAACAACTTTATTACCACCGAAACCCACACGCTCGCCTGGTGAGTTCAACTCCATTGTTCCTGGAATTTCAGTAGAATTTGGTTTCAACCTACTAACTATTGATCAAGCTAATATTTAGCATGAAGTGCTTTTTGTGTTTATTTCTTATTTCTTCTGAAACTTTTTCCCAGGCATAGAATAAGTGTATGATTTTTAATTACTTGGAAAAAAATTAGAAATTCTGTAAGAGTAGAAGGTGGCCCAGTCTATGTCAATATTAAACGAATGAATGAATAAATGAAAGAATAATGTGAAGAGAGGTGATCAAAGCAAGGAGGAGTTGTTTAGCCTAAAATGTGCACTTCTGTGAAATACCTGATACAGGATTCTCTCAAAAAGAATTACAGCAACACAATTAATGAATACAAATCAACAAGTTTCAGTGGACAGTAGAACAGCATGGTAAAATATTTAGCAAAATTACCTGTCTTGTGATAATTGTAAAACTTTGGACTGATGTAAAATAAAAAAGATTTTTCTGTTTGATTTACTGCTGCGCCATGTTTAGTTAAAAAAAAGAAAGAAACAAAATCAAAATCAATATTGAAAAGATTAAATTAATTAAATCAGTCATGGGAACTCAGATGAAAATATTCCTTATAAAATGTTTCAAGTATCAGTTCTGTTGGCTTTGGAGGTTCTTTTAAGTTAATGTTTTTATTTGCCTTGAAATGAAAATACAAGATCATTTGTTTGCAGAATTTTTCAGGAGATTTTTGCCGTGGAAATTGAGTACATCAAAACAGTAAAGCAGTGTGCAAATTCATAACTTGGATATATTTATCATGAGGGGCCTGAAGGCTGGAAGACAGTAAAGCTGCAATGTCCTCACCGTGTCTAGAAAGGAATTAAATGAACCTCTGGCACAAGGTCTGAAATTCAGGCCCCAAAGAAATCAGTGTCTGCACTTGCTTGTTTCTGGAGGTGCCTGACCTCCCCAGCATGATCTCTTTCCATGGAAGGTTTTCTAAACACTGCCTTTCTGGTTTTGTGTCTGGGGTGGGCTGCTGGGCACCTGCCTCTGGCTGCACTGGATCAGAGCTGAGGGACCACTGTGGGGCACAGGGAGACCCCAGCTCCTTTGAATGGCTGACCCCCATAGCCACACCAGGGGAAAACTGCTCTTGAAAACATGAGGCTTTTAAAAGATGCGCTGGAGGATGCTGGAGAAGATGAATTTGGTTAGCTTTCATCTTGTGCTTCTTTGGATTAAATTGGGTAATTAGATTATTATAGTCCACACATTTGTAATAATTGGTTTACTTTAACATCATAAAAGCCATTTAGGTTTTATTATCAGAGTCGGACTTGGAGAGAAACGTGGGATTCACCCATAGGCAACGCCAGGCTGATTTCAGCTTGTCATACACAAAAAGAGCAATAAACACTGACAATTTTTCTTGTAAAGTGCTGGGCATCTTATGTGTGTAATGACAGAGCTTTAACTTTTTAAAGGATATTTGTGTGTTAAAGGATATTTGTGTGTTAGTATTGGAAGTTTTGTGTATTGGCTTACTGTAACACAGGGGATGTAAAATGAAACTCATGCGGGTATTTTTTCCCCATATCAAAGCTGCTGCTGCTGCTGAACTTTGGTTTCCATAATACTCTGTGTACCACTTGTTGCACCAATTGGGTTCAGACCTTTTTACTTCATCAAACCCAAATATTCGGTTCCGTAGCATAACAGGGAAATGATTGATGCTGCAAAAATTGGTTCTGTGAAATTTCACTTCAGGATTAATGTTCAGACCTCAGAGCTAATATGTCATGCTGTTTGTTTATTCAAACAGGCATCTCTGCCTCTGCTTTACATCTGCTTTGTGTTTTCAGTGGTATTTCCACAGCTTTTAGAAATGCAAATACATTTGTGGTTTGATGTAATAGTGCATAAAGTGACCTGTAAAAATCTGGGGGCTGCAAACGCTATCTCATGCCTGACTATCTGAAGTCCCTAGTCAATACAAAGAGAGGTTTTTGAAGACAGATATAAAAAGATGTGAACTCTGCTCCAATCCATAGACAGGGAAAAGTCTGCAATGAAAGCTTTTCTCAGGAGGTTTATGATTTCATACTCCCCACCCCCCAATACGACTAAGTTCAAAGGATGCATTAGCAGATTTTACGAATTTCATCACTTAAGTGTAAAACTGTACAGGTAATTTACAAATGAATGATAGTATAATTTAAAATCCTCAAGATTCATTCACTGCTTTTGAGATTTTCAATTATCTATCTAAAAGAAGTTTTATTTTGCAATATGCCTTCTCAGTCTCCAGCAATCTGTATTCAAGATCTGTATTCAAGGGCTTGCTCACCTGCAGATTCAGGGAGTTTTCTCAGACAAACTGTCTTCTAGAATATTTTAAAGTTTTACTTGCACAGTTCCAATTCTTTTTTGTCAACATTCCACAAATGTAAGGATAATGAAATCAAATCCAGCACCCAAACATGGTGATTTTTCCTGGCTAGAAGTCTTACTCATCACTGTAGCATACGGTTCCTAATAATGTATACAGATAATTTAAAAGAGAGCATCTGTTCTGGATTGGGTTTTTTAAATCTTTTTTTAATCTTTTTTTTTCTCCTTTCTTTTCTTCTTTTTTTTTTTTTTTTCAGGAACCATATGGAGATGTGACAGAAAGGAGACTTCTACGGGAGAAGCTGAAATGTAAGGACTTCAAATGGTTCTTGGAGAATGTATATCCAGAACTTCACGTACCTGAGGACAGACCGGGCTTCTTTGGAATGGTATGTGGCTGCTGAGAAGGGGGCCTACTTGCAGTTCTCTGAGCTCTCCTACTAAGTCGGTGTGAAGGTGTTTTTGTGCCAAAATTAGTTTGGGATTTTGGTAGAATTCAGTCAAAATTGATAGACTTGAAAATGTGGTTTCTATCAGTGTTTATTTGAGGGAATGCTGTTTATGAAGCAGTTCTGTGACAGAGTAGGAGAACAGGTAACGTTGCCAGGAATTACTCCTTCTAAGTGACATCTTGAGACTGTTAAAAGCAGCAAAGGATGAGGTTTTTATTTCTTGAAACGTTGCATAACAAAAAAAGAGAACAGTAAAGTGTTTGATTTTAGTTGTTGAATTGAAAAGATAAAGAGTGTGCTTTGAAACATGTGTTCGTACATTTTATCTGATGAAAACTATGATGCTCTGGTGATGGGAAAGAGAGCTGGTGCGAAGTGCTTCCAGATCATAGGGGATTCTGTATATCAAAACCAACATGTTAATTTTTAATCTGGAGGGTACTTTAGACCAGCAAGGGTTCACAGGCAATGGGTTCAATGTCAGAATCCTCTTCTCTTTTTATTTGTTGACAGCTCTTTATGCTTCTTGCAGCTTACAAATAAATATAAACTATAGCTGCATGTATATCCATAGCTCCATTACTGTAATCTCATTTGGAAGGGATGAAGGCAGAGATGATGCAGCAAATACCTGTTTCCTGTGAAAAATCACCAGATACCTGCTGCATGTTAGGAACACAAAACTGCACCTTTCCACCAGGCAAAGATGTATCAAAGCCTTCCTGATTACCAATGCCACATTGACTTAAAAGTACTTGTGCTCGTAACTCGAGTGCTCTGCAGATCCAGCTAAGCTGCATTCCCACACTGCTGCATCACATCCAGCCCTTGTCTTGCTGCCACCTGCCCTTCAGTTACTCAACCTCTGCTGAATCTTCTTCAGGAAAAGGAAAACAATCTGATCTCTGTGGACATACAAAATATTAAGGAACTAAGTCTCCCCCCAGTCTGCCCTAATAGCTTTGTAACTTATTGAATGAAAAAGATCCTAGTGGGGAAATGCTGTGGTTTCCCCTGGCGAACTGGATTTCCTCTGGGGAGCTGTGGGAGCTCCCACAGGGAGTGCAGCAGTTGTCAGAAAAGCCCTTAGGAGCCTCTGGGAGGATTGCCACCCTCCTCCATTTGTCTTGGGGCTTGCAGGAGAGGTGGTATCTGTGTGATCACTGGCATGGAAGGTATTCCCCACCATTATCCAGTACCTTGAACAAACCCTGGTACAACACGGGTTCAGTTTTTGCTCTTTTGTGCTGGATTTCTATTGACAAGGTCTGAGACAGTTGAAGCAGTAAGGTATTATAAGACTTACCTTCCAGGAGCATTTCAGGAGTTTTATCCTTCCCTCCACCCCCATCCTTCCCCCTCCAAAAGAAAGGGTTAGACTGGTGCCAGTGATAGTGCTTCAGCCTCCTGGGGAAGAGAAGGGATTTGTGCAGTTTCTTTCATGATTTAATTGTCATCCTCAGGCAAGGGGTTGACAGTACCTAGAAATAATAACTCTTATTCAGAGCTGCTTGAGGTATCTAGAGTGTAATTTAGGTGTGCTCTATATATTTCTCTAAAAACAATTCATAAATGCTGTCATCTAGTCGTGAGCATAATAAGAATACACCATTTCTTGGGGGGAGGGAGAATTTAAAATGCGATTGAAATACAGTTGTAGTCTGAGAAACTGAGAGTGCAGAAATGACACCTACTGATTCAGCTGATTTGTGGATATTGAGTCCCATCTGCTAGCTTCAATGAATCACTGATGGTGTTCTTTACTCCCGCCTTAGCTGTGTAGTGCTTTTCTGGTCCACAAAAATACTGCATTTAAAAGTGTCAGCTTTGGTAACAGCTCAACTTAGTGTGAGATTATTTAATTGTTCAAAGAGAATATGGGGATTTTACCTCCCTTAAAAGTTTTTTACTTTTGAACTGAAGTTGAAAATATTTCTAAGATTACCCATAAATCAGCCATGTGTTATTCAAACAGAGTCAAGAATTATCGAACAGCATTCAATGCTGTGCACTGACAAGCAGACTCTTGTGCTACATTTTTTTTCTTGATATATAGATAAAAATATCCATACTACCCTTGGTTTTCTAAAAAGTTAGCTGCCTAAAACTTTACTTAAACATACTGAATTACGAATCTTTTTGCCTGAGCTATGATTGTATTCCTGCAAACTGCCTGAGACCTAGAAATGAGATAAATATCTTCTTGCTTCTCCCTGGGCTTCGTGCACCTTTGGAACTTTGTGGGACATGAACCTTTTGACTTGAATAATTTCTTTGGTGGGGCAGGAGGGAGTGAAGCTGGTAGGAACTCAGTAGGTTAAAATAGTAAGATGCTAGCCTTTCTGGAAAGGCTGATAATAACTTTCAATCTCTTGTGTGGAGCACTGATGTCTCTTTTTCTGGCACAGCATCTGATGTGGCCATCCTTGAGCATGTACTTACTGGCAGAGTGTATACTGTACCTGTGCTTTGGTAGGTGTGAAATTGTAACAAGACTTGAGCCCCAGCTCTGCGCAGATTGCCCGCCCAGACAGCACAGACTAGGTCAGCTTACAGATCCTAACCACCCTGGGAAGGGATAGTGTGGGCATCTGTAGGAAGAGCTTTGAGCCAGCTGGTGTGCTCAGTATTACTCAGTCTGGTGACACTGCTGCATTGTGCAGCTGGATGAAGATAGAGGAATTGGGCAGCTCTCTGATCTTTTCATGTTATCAGTGACTGTGGAAAGGCACAGCTGCAAAGCAAGGGAAGAGCCAGGGCTCTTCTCTCCTCTAAGGGATATATAAGGTATTGCTGGCATTGAGGTACGTATCTGAGGATAAAGATTATGGTCAGTCAGTGAATTTGCCAACTTTGAACTTGGCATCAAGATTGCTTTTAAAAAACAGTGGTGACATAAAAATCAGGATTTTGCTCTAATTTTCTGTAAGTTTGATCACTTGAGAGTGAGACCATACTATGTTCTGGCACCATAAGTTTTCCTTTGTTCTTCTCAGTTTCTAGCTGATATTTCTTCCAGCTGAATGTGAAGCAACTAAGCTGATAGATGTCTGTTGTGACTTTCTATCCAGTCGCTCTTTCTGCCATCTATCTGTAAAAGCATCTGTTACTGACTGAATCAGTTGGGAAATCAACTTGAATTTTTCTTTTAACAGCTTCCTTCCCCATTTTCCTCCATGACCATCTCATCTTCGGTTCCAAGTGCTCAGTCATAATTTTCTTTTAATTTAGATTAGATATAACCTTTAAAAATTGGAAGGAAGATTTTAAACTGTGCTTTTAAAACTATGAAGAATTTTGTTTTGCTGCCATATGAAAGAGAACATTATTTAAAATTATCTAAAGAACACATGATATATCTGGACAGGCTTGCAGAAGAAGAGAGCTATCTGGTTTAAATTACATCATCAAAAATATTATTGCATGTCTGATGCTCCAAGTTCTCAGAGGCATCGGGGTCCCTTCTCTAGGATATACCTTTAAAACTGCATTATAATCCAATCTGTAGAGCTGCCAGTTGAGATTGAATTGGTAGCCAAGATTAGGACTGACTAGACCTGGAGATTATATGCCCATCACAGGAAAATAGATACCACTTGGTTGGCTGTAGAGCCTCTGAAAGCTTGGGAGAGGCTTTTTAAAAGAAAGTGGGAGAAATTCAAGTGTTTGATAGTGAACACACCATTGTTTGAACCACATGCTTATACATTTTTGAGCCTCCCAGGGAGATCTGGATTTGCTGGGGTGAGCCAGGGAATCCAACAGCAGTGTGCCATCGTTGGTTCTTGGAGAGGATTTTAGTCATCAGTGTTGTATGCCTTTTCAGCATTGCCCTTAAGAAGTTAACAGGTGATGTGAAAATAGCACTCACTCAGTAGAATCATTCCCTGTGACTGCTTGGATTACCTTTGAGGTAAAAGCTTATGTTTGATCAGTACTAGTGAAGCTGTTTGGCTTGCTGCAAATTCATATCTTACTGCGTCCCACAGTATCATCTGTCCATATCACTAACAGATCAGCACCACTGCTGCACTGGCAGAGTAAAGAGGATTCTGATCTATTTTGTGGATGTAGAGAAAGGTTGGCAGTGCTCCACTGGCTGTATTTATCAACTAATGTAATGAAGTTTTAATGTCAAAAACCGGTTGTTGATGGTTTGTTTACAATGGACTTTCTCTTAAAAAAATGCAAGACCAAACTAAGAATTATTCATAGAATGCCATCTGTGTTGTGTAGCTATATGCTAGTGTCCAGAAATTAGGAAACAATAGATTTCAATTTCTCCAAGCAGTAAGGGATAAGGTCTAAGGTGAATATCTCAGTAGTTGCTGTTTATCATCTGTCTCAGGCTCCAAATAGTGGTAACTAAATGGCATGTAGAGTAACACCAGCAATGTTTCAATAGGAGGCACATGTTGTAGAAAGACATAGCCATTAGTCCTGCATGGGTAGAATGTTGTAGATCTGAACGATGTGTTTCAATGGCAAGGTGATCAACATTTTTTCTTGCTTCTGTTTCTCTAATGCAGCATTCTGCAAAAGAACTAAGGTAAGTTACAGAGAAAATTTTGTTCTTATTGCATGACTTGTTTATGGTGGATGTGGGAATAAACATCACTTCAGAAACGAGTGGATGATCACTGTTTTGATGGAGCTGTTGCACGTAAAAGAAATTTAAACTGTATATTCTCATTTAACAAGAGAAAAATAATACACAAGTTTTCTTCTACTTTGTTTCTGCCTTAGAACAGAGGGCAGGTTTGTGTTTTGTTTTTTTTTTATAAATGGTGTGGCAGCCAGATTTTCAAATCTTTCTGTGTCATTTCAGATCAGGTAATTTAAAAGCTTCGAATATACTATTCCCACTAATTAGGTCTTGAATATCTATTTGGCTTCCTGATGTAGTGTGGGTATATCTACCAATGTTTGACAAAATAGAAGAACCAGGTCAAAATATGGATCATGTATGTGTAGGAGGATGTCGGCACGTATCACAGGCATTTATGCATGGAAGAGAAAAAGGAGAGAACATGCAGGGTAACACCCTGGAGTACAGCCTCATTTTCAAACCATCTGAAATGAAGCTTAAGTTTAGTAAGCTTTTACACAGCTTTTGTTGTGTGTATTTGGGCATTGAGTAACATGCATAGGAGAGTTACTGTTGTTCTGGTGGTGCATGGCATTTTCAAACAGGTTATTTAATATTTCAGGCCCCAAAAGGGAGCTCACACTTGAGCACATCCCAGAGGCTGATGGCAAGAGCAGTAGTGAAGGCATTGGGTTGCCTGGAAGGGCACCATGGATATGGGCTTTGCTGCCCTTGGAGCCAGTAGACAGGGAGAGTCATATGTTATTAAACATACTAATGGGAGACCCTCTGGTCCTGAAGAGAGCTGCTGACAACAACAACTGTAGAGATAAAATTACCATTTTAAGTGGTTATGACTTTTAAGTTGATGTCTTCTGATGTAGAATTTAGAAACATGAGAAGCTTATTGTTTGGTTTATGTAGTTCCATGGCAGTGTTAAAAATAGTCTGTGTAAGACGCTTCTCTTTCCTGTTCTTCTAAGTGTAATTCTTGCCTCCCATTAGGAAGGTAAATAAAATGTTTTCTTTGGACTGTTCAAGGAAGGTTGCAGTAGTCTAATGTGGGACTGCGCTAAAGCAGTGGAAAGAAGATGTTGGGTAGCACTAAAAGTAGAAGTTGGCAAAGCAAACATAGATAGAACACAAGTATTTAACTTTCCAACTTGAGTGGTTTTCTCTGTGGTGGGTTTAGGCGCTGCAGGGTTTGTCTTGTTTGTTTGATTTTAGCCTCCTTCAATCCCTATGTGTCTGCTCATTTTCCACATTAAGAACTCAGGATATGATTATCATGACTAGGGAAGAGCTGTGAAATTACACCTTGCTGAACTAACTCTTCTGAGATTTACTCTGCTTATTCTTTTTGTCTGTGATATAATTACACTCAGTAACAGGGGCATTCAGCTTCTTGTTTACAGAACCTATTCTGCTCTGTGTAATTTCAAATTTGGTTACGTGGCTAATACCAGGAATCAGTGGTTGTTATGTCATTGTTTAACTTATTTTCAGTTACTTTTGCCTCCTGAATACTTAAATGCAAATCCTTGTTACCTAGTCTGTTGTTTTTAAAATTAGCTAACTTAATATTTTAAAATTCAATTTAAAAGCTATGCATCTCTTCTGTCAGAGATCAGCAACACAAGTAAAGAGCATTTAATACCACACCTAATGTCTCTTTCCAAAGATATATTTTGCCTGCTTTCATGATTTCTGATCCTAAAATCTGTCTTCTTGTTCTGCCTCAAGAGGGTACTTGAGTCCTTTCGAGAACAAATCCTCCTAACATTTCCCATTTGACAAACTGAGAAAAGTATGTAGTCATCTTTTCATAAGAAAATTGAACAAGTAGATCCTGGGGGAAAAAGGCATGGCAGACTCTTTTGTTCTGCATGAGTTGCTGTCTTGTTGGGTTTCAACACAGTTTTTCATAGTTTCTACCTGCTTCCTTTGCAAATACATTGGAACACAGTGTCATTCCTAGGGGAGGCCATTGTGTCTGGCTGCTTCAATGCTCAAAGTCAAGATAGTCCAGACAGTTTTATTTCACATTAGTCTGAGAGATGTTACTATTGCATCTCTTTGATCTATTCCAGTTAAATGTGCACCAGCTTTGGGATGGATCTCAGAGCCCAGCAGAATGGGTGTAGAATGACTACAGAATATCTTCCTTACTTTAGACTAATATTTTTAAATATTCTTTTGTTTTGATTAGCTGAAGAATAGAGGAATGGAAAACTTCTGTTTTGATTATAACCCGACAAATGAACATCAAGTAACTGGACAGAGGGTCATACTCTACCCATGCCATGGCATGGGACAAAATCAGGTAAGAATAATGTTTTATTTTCATTTTGACTAACACTTATGGTTGTAATGTAAGGAAGTGTGGTAAAGTCATTGCAATAGGACTGAGGGAATATGTTGCCACAGCAAGGTGATCTTAGTTTGAGTTTTGATTCTTGCACTAAATGCTTTTTATTTTGATGTGTCTTCAGGTCAGATTTTCTTCATTCTGAGGATGTGTCTACCCAGCCCAGGGAACTCATGCATACCTTTATTATGCCTTTCCACAGAGCTCCTTAGCAGGGGTTAATAATACATCAGTGCAGCTATAGTGCTCATAGGACAGCATTCACTCATCTCCAAAAGCCCTCTGAGCTTTTGTCTATCCGTGCCTCTAAAACCCATAAGATTGCAAACCTCACCTAGTTCTACCTGTGTCTGTTATCATGTCTCTTCCTTGTGGTGCTTGTGTAACTGCACAAGAGGTTTTGGACCACATCTTCTCCTGTACTACACTCTACAGAAATGTCCTCCTGGGCTTGGGCTTCACAGTCCTGGAGAGCAGGGGTTCTCTTTAACACTTTCATTCTTGCTCTCTTGGTTTTAAGTTCTGAAGCTGAAAATGCTGGTGTCTTTCTCCATGTTGACTGAAACTGTGTGCAGCGGTGGTTAGTGTTGATGCCCATAAACCTCTCTGCGTAATGCCACAGTAAACGTGTTGTGGGGCACTGTGTGCCAAGCTAGAATGGCTGTTTTGCATACTTTTGAGTGACCACCCTCCAGAATTGAAGTTTGGTGTTTGATGTGGGGTGTGTATTTGCCTGTCTTTCTTCATTTTTGGTTTCAAACCCAGATTAGACTAAACACAGTACTTGAGATATGGTCTCATCAGTGACAAGTACCAAAGGTCTTGTGAGACCTCTTGTACATAACCCTGTGTCAGCCTGAGTGGCTTGACTGTTTGGGTCCTTTTTTTAAGGAAATTAATCCAAACATTCAATTAGGAATGTTTTGAAAAAGGAAAAAAAGGAAAACAAAGTTTGGAAAGAAACCAGAGATGTGCCAGATTAGCAGTGTATCTGCTATTATTCTGAATTCTGTTTTAAAAAAAACATAAAAGCTCAAGTGTAAAACAAGTCTGTATTGAGGAGAAAGCTTCTAGTATGAATTGCATTTTACATGAGAAAAGAAAAAGAAACAACAGTGTACTTCAGATCTTAAAAGGAAATAGATTTGTTCCTGATAGCAAGTTTATTGCCTAAAGTACTACAACTGTAACTATTTAGTATTATTTATTAGCTCATGTCTGGTTTATGTCTTAAGTTTCCTAATATTTCTGCCCTGAAGCCCAATATGCAGGGGAAGGCAGGAGGGGAATCTTGCACCATAAAAGCCAAAGGATCTCAATACTGACAGATGTCTGCCAATTAGGCTAAGCCCCTACCTCACCCCTTTTACTCCCACAGTTCAGTTTTATGCCCAAGTTAAGCATACTTATATAGATCTATGTAGAAGAGAAGGTAATAATTAGATAACCCAGTCAAGCCACTTTCTTATAAGTAAGAGTTGATTGCTTTTGTAGATTAAGAAGTATTTCCAGTATAGGATTACCTAGTAACATGCCAAAGGTATTTATAGATTTATTTTTCCTTGTTTTGCAGATTACAGAGAGGAGAGGGGTTGCATTTTTTGTATTTCTCTGAGCAAAAAGAGTTTGCTTAAATTTTATCCCCCCCCCAAAAAAAATAAAGGCATAGGATAAAGGGTGAACGCAAAAGAGAAGTATAATTGTGAGATGAATTGTCATGAGATGACATTTTTACAGTTATCCTGTGTTTAGCTAGCACTGAGAGAACTAACTGAATTTACTGAAAGATATCACATCACTGGATATTAATGCTCTTCCATCTCTGCTGATGGTGCGATGCATCCGTGTACCTGCGGTAGCAGGCGCCAGGCTGAAACACTCTGGGAACTGAGCAAACCACTCCCTCTGCTGGCATCCAAGCAGCAGGAGGAAGGAGAAATGGAGAAACTACCTGGCTGCAATATAAAACAATAAAGGAAAATATGAGATGACTCAAGAGAACTGCAGAGCCTGAGGAGGGAAGGCCAAACACAGGAAATGGGTAAAACAAGATTAGTGAAATGGACAAAAGGAATGGGAGGGCTGGCAGGAGCCAGGGAGAAAGGGCCAAGGTGGCAAAGGGCAGTAGTCATTTGGGACAGAGGTTGGACAACAGGTGATGAGCATGATAGAGGAAAGAGTAGGACAGGGAGTGAACCAAGCAGAGTCCTTGGAGAACATTTTAGTGGAAAGGAGCAGGGTTACTGAACATGGGAGCTGAGATACCAGTTGCAAATGGGGACATGAGTACGGGTGATAGGTAGTTGCAAGAGAATAAGTGGACAGCAGGAAGAGTTGTGGGTGGGGGAACAGAGGAAAGCTAAAATAAGACAAGATGTAGAAACCCAGGTGAGATGGGAAATGAAGCTGGGGTTGCTGGACTTGCAGATCCCTTTTCTGGCTCATAAGTAGCTGTGAAACCTTACCAGCAGGACATTTCTCTCAATTTCTTTCCCATCCCACCACCTTCTTGACAGTCATTCTGAAAAGGTAGCAGGTTGTTCCTTGTGGTGTGAATTCCTTGGCAGGTGAAACTGTCAGGAAGAAAACAATCAAATCTTCCACATTTACATCCATCACTGTCTTGTGATCAAATGATTGTGGCAAGGTTTGCTCATCCTCTAGTATCAACAACCACAGACTTTCAGAGATGTTTACTGACAACAGGCAGCCCTTAACTTCTTTGGCCCCTTGGAAGGGAATCTGCCATCCTAATCCCAAACTCTTCCTGTCTTTTCTCCTCGAGTTTGTTCTCATCACTCCACTCATTACCTATATAGAGCTTTAGCAGCAAACCCTCATTCCAAGCTTCACTCCAGTTTCCTGTCCCACACCACAGGCAGGTGGCTGTTTATGTAGGGGACAACTGCAAAACTCTTCACTGGCAACAAATCTCCACTTAGTGACCTCTGAATGTCTGTGTGCACTGTGCTGAGAGGAAAGAGGTCTGTGTTCTTGATTATTTATAAGGTCCAGCACCTGCTCCTGTTTTACATCTTAGTAAATAAAACCATTCTCAGAAAACTAAAGTTCCTGGTAGTTTTTCGCTGTTCTTCCTTGAATCCATGGTCTAATTGAGAGGGTTTCTTTACTCCTTTTGTGTAAGCATATGAAAACTAACTGGAGGTTTTTTAAAATTAGCATGTTCATTATCACAAGAAGGTGAGGATAACACTGCAGGGTTAAGAGCTGAGTGTATATGGAAGAGAGGGAGGAAATACTCAAAACACTGGCTACTGATTGCTTGCACCTCAGGCTGCTTATGTTTTGCAGGAGTATCTGCCTCATAGATGAGAATGAAAGGCTTTGAAATTCAACACCAGTAAAACCCCTTGCCCTTCTTGGTATGGCTGGGAAGCATTACAGAGGGCACCAATATGCCATGGCAAGAAATCAGCCTGATGTGATAAGAGGATGGGAAAACACTGACTGACAATGTTCTTCCCAGAATTCCCATTTGAAGCTGATACATTTGATGTAAATAGTGAGAGGGAAGCAATGAACTTAGCAAAGCCCTTGGGTTTTCAGCAAGAAAGAGTATCAGGCTTGCTAACCTCTCTGCTGGTTCTACCCAACAAGTGCAAACTTTATCCCGCAGGCACAAGAGCAGTAGCCAGGCACAGAGAAGGATGAGAGTGTGTTTCAGGGTCCAGTGAGGTAGCCAAAATCTGCTGCTGGCCCCAGTACCAGTGAGACACTGATGCAGCTGGGGCGTATCCTGTAGATTGTCCAGAAGCCAGAGACACTGGGAAAAAGGCCTCATCAGGTTTCCCAATAGCATTTAAGGGAGTCTACTGGTTCTCAGAAGGAAAGAAATGCAGTAAGGCTACTAGTTATTGGGGCATGGATTAGTTTGAAAATGCTTCCTTTCTGCTAACAGAATGCAAGAAAAGAGAATTAAAAAACACTTTCCCTTTTGAAGAGGAAGAGATTTATTCCATGTATTACTGGAGCTTGGAAAAGCCCAAAGCCTGAAGTATTTATTCAATTTGAAGCAGTGTAGGGTAATGAACTACATTATGTTCATTGGGAACAAGGCAGGAGTGCTTGGTTGCTAGTACTATAACCCCATTCCTTAAAGTTATCCAGAAATTAATCATTTTACTTGCTGTTATTTGGAATCTGGTGCAAGTCCTTGAGAGACCATTCAGGAAAGATGTCAGTAGTAAGAAGTGCTCTGATTTAGTAGCTGCTCAATTTATTCTTGATGCATCTGGTACAGTCAGCAGCTTGCAGGCTTTCACTTATAATACAAATTGCTAAAGAGTTATTATATCTAATAAATCCCCTAACGAGCAAGGCTCTAAATATGGCTTTGTGAAAGTGGCAGCTGTAAAAAGTGTCCATCCACACACAGCGGAGCAGAACTGAGGCTTTTTCTTTATTCACAAGCCATAGGATTAAAATGCATGTCCCTGTAGTTCACTGTGGCACCCAAAGTAGTGGGTTTTCCCTGTGCCAATCATATACTGAACCTGGGAATAAAGCCTAAAGACCAGGGAACAGCCCCTACCTTTTAGGGAAAATAATAATAATAGGACCAATATTCAGACAGTTTACTTTTGTTGTTGATGAGATTTTTTTTTGCATAAGGCAAATGTAAAGGTAGTGCAACCTACATTGTGGGAACAGATCCTAGCAATAGGTTTCAAGGGAAAATCATGGTCTCCAGGGTCTTATGTCATCAGGGAGACTTCAAACCTGATGTTCCTTTCTCAAAACAGTCACTTCCCTTTGTGGCTTACCACAAGAGAATGGTGGCAAACAGGGGAATTCTGGGAGGGGTCAGTCACTTCCATCATTGCTGGAAAAGAAAAGCCATGAGGCTCCACAGTGTGATGCAGTGGGCAGCATTGGTCGGTGTATGGCTGTGACAGCCACCTTGGCAGAGAAATTCCTGATTGTGATAATGGGAGGGGTAAGTTTCATGAAACAACTACCATCAGTGTAGTCTAGATCAGAGCTCTTACACTTGGAAATGGATGGCTGCAGATTTTGTAATCACTAAGTCCTGTTTATACTGAAACTCCATTTCCAACTCCTCATTCAAGGTTATTAGCCTTGGTGGTTGTTAAGGATGTTTTTGTGGTAAGTTCAAGTATATTTCTGAATTGGTACAGCCTGCTTCACAAAGCCTTACAGTCTCTGAGGGTGAAACAAAACAAAAGAGGACTCCTTCTCTCACTCATCCTTTTATTGGTCTCTGCTAATGCAGCTGTACTATGGGTAATAAGCAATTTTCTGATGTTTGTAAAACTCTTCTCTACTTTATTGAGTATAATCTAAATCAGATCTAAACACACATCCGTGCACTATAGTCATCTAAATTATTTATAAGCTTGCTAAATACAAACAACTCTCAAACTCTGCTGCTCTTTAATGAAGTCCAAAAGTTGGCAAATGTCCATGATAAGTATAAAATTTTAAGGAAGTCTTCAGCCATAAGTGCTACAGAAGCCAGGAGTTTCAGAGTATGTTCAGAACACTTCTGTAGAGTATCGTACAACAAGCAAAGATAGTAAATTGACTTTAAGGATGTTTTGTTCATGTTGAAAAGCAGCTGTAACTGATTTGCTTCAAATAGTATCATAAAGCTTTAGAGAATAAAATGCTCATCACCATGCATCTTTAGTACTGGAAATGACTGTTGTAACTGGAAATTAACCTGGGCCAAACTGCATTTGAACTATGCAGTGAGCAACTCCTTAGTTAAAAGTAACATTACTTTGTGATGACTTAATGAGGAAGATGTAATGTCAGGCTAGAAACTGTTTTCCATCCTATTCTTAAGGGGGGTCTAGAATGTGGAAGTCAAATATTAACAGTTGAATTTTGTAAATTCTTTAATGCTGGAATGCCTGTTTTCCAGGAAATTTATTCAGGATTTCATGCATTTTAAGTGCTACCAGAGTAAAGCAGTGCTGTGATGAGACTGATTTTCTGTAAAATAATAGGCAGCGGATGTTAAGGACCCTTGAATATTTCTGGCAGAATTTCCCTTCACAATAGCAACTTTTATCCGTGACCCTAATTATAGTATCTTAGTATATGCTTCTTTATAAATACTCTGTGTACCTATGAAATGACTGCTGTCCTTTGTTTCTTCTCTTGCGTTTGTAGTTTTTCGAGTACACATCCCATAATGAAATACGTTACAACACGCGGCAACCAGAGGTCTGTGCAGCAGTCGATTCAGGGACTGACTACTTGACAATGTACTTGTGTCAAGAAAGTGTCCACAGTGTTCCCGAAAACCAGAAGTTTATTTTCAGAGAGGTAAGTGTGTCTGCTTGGGTTTGGGTTTGGATTTTTTGGCAGTGGGTGGAAGGAGAATTGTTGACGGTTTTTAATTTTTATCTTACTGCATACACATCGTGCAGGCCACAACACTGGCACAGGTCTCTGGGAGAAATAGGCTATCTTGGCTTTTAATACCTGAACATAGAAACAGGGTAGCAGGCAAAGAGTATTCCAGTCATAAAGAACAGGAAGATGAGAGGAAGGAAAGAACCCTTGTTAATATCAAGGAGGTTGGGAGCATTCTCTCTTGCATGTCACCCCTACTGTCTTCTCCTGAGACCGAAGTTCCTCAATACAACCCTTCCCCAGCCAGTCATGTGGCTGGCCTACTTTTGCTCTCTTTTCATTGACTAATTTCCCAGTATTTATATTACCATACATCCCCAATACTTCACACACCACCATTACTTTAGACTCTTTCCTGCTTTGAAGCAGGTGCCTCTACATAATATTAGAAAAACTTGTATTTAGTAGTTTTGAATCTCTGAAGAAGTTCCTGGATGCCTGAGAGAAAATAAGCTGGATGAAAAATTATGGTCTTGGTCAGGTTCTGGAGTGTTATTTGGCTAAGGGAAAAGGTCGCATAATATATCAAAATGGTATATTTACATAATGTGTCTGCATAATGCATCTAAACTCTACAGGCTCCATGGTTGACAAATTTCATGCTTGAATACTACCTCCAGTTACAGGTAGCATGGTAAACTCTATAAAAATATGATAGAAATTACTGTCTGTTCCCTAAATCTAGTCCAGACTGAAGCTCATAGTGATATTACTAAATAAAAATGTTTAAAAGGCTGACTTTATAAATGATGTTTCATTTTTAATGCTGACTTTTAACAAAATTGTTCAAGGTCATATACATTAATCCCTAAGATGACATATGTTGGAGGATCTTCAGTCACTTCAAGAAGTAATTGAGAAAACTGAAACTTTCAAATTGAGAAAATGAAAATACTGAAAAAAGTTATGGAATGCATCTGCTACCACTGTACTCCTAACCATTAATTTTAGCATCTGAAACTTTGGGAATTACTTTAAATGTCCTTTCTTGTGATCTCTTTGTGCCTGTGTGTGATTTGAACGCACTGCTCTGCTCCAATTCCTCTTCTGCTGCTGTGCTAAATCAAAACCAGTGGTCCCCACCTTTCAAGGCGAGTGAAGGGTGAGGTGTCAGCACAGTATTTCTATTGCTTTGTGCACAGTAGTGTCAGACAGCTGTCCTTATGGATGGAGCATAATCAAAGATTTGAGCAGCCTTCCCAGTAGCCTGACAAGAATTAAGTTCTTGCCAACACTGAGTCGAAAATGAGTGAGATGGATACTGATTAATCCACTCAAAAATTTGAATTATCATGACAGAACCAGGAAACTCATTCAGCTGAGTCTGTCAGCAAGCCTGTGAGCCAGCACACAGTGCTGGGCATCAGGAGCTGCGGCTCAGGATGCAATTAAGTGCAGCATTCCTGATGAAGGAGCAGACTTCCACAGGAGTTAGGGCTACGCTCAGAAACAAGGCGTTGGCATTTTGCTTTCAAAGCTGCTAAAAGGCATTGGGAATGCCTGGATATGGGAGTGTCAGCCAGGCCAAAGGGATGGCCTCAGAGCAGGGCAGTCCTCCATGGCTGGCTACACTACCCTTTTGCAGCTCGCTGTCCTAGCTGACAGTGCTCCTGGATTGGAATGAAAGACTTGACTGGAGATCACTGTGAAAAAGGGCCTGAAGTCTCAAAATGTATTCTTTAGGGAATTTGACTGTGGAGGCCTGTCAGACCTTACACCTCTGAGGCAGCTGTACTGCTCTTCAGCAAAGCAAGTGAACTCCGACACATCTGCAGGCAAGGGGCATGCTTAGACATTTTTACTTTTTCCACCAGAGATATACCCTATGAAGAGACAGGAAAATTTCTGGCTAAAAATATGTCCAATATTTACACTTAATGAACAATGTTTAACTTCTACTTACAAGATGTGCAATAAATGGATAAATTTGGGTAATGCTTGTGCTTGGCTTTGATATTTTCAGCCATGTTCTGGTCCTGTAACAAAAGGCAATGAAAGCAAACAAAGTTAGCACATCCTTTACAGGCTGAGATGTCTCTTCATGAGTCACTCTAGAGCAATGTTTATGCACGTTTACATAAGTTTAAAAGCAGGATCTTTTGATAAAGTTTCAGCGATCCTCAAATTCGGCTTTACTGCACGACCCCATTGGAAGGACATGTGTGATATTTATTTGGTGCAAATGTCTTGTGTTACTTTAAAACACAGTGATACGTATGCAGTTTTTGAGACCTGAAAAACAAACTTTATTTCTGTCTTTTGTAGGATGGTATCTTGTTTCACCCACAAACCCAGAAGTGCGTACAAGCCGAGGCAAATGCTTACAATGGGAACCCGGCACCATTGTTACGACCTTGTACCAACTCAGACTACCAAAAATGGTTCTTCAAAGAAAGAAGTTGATCCAGATGTTGTCTAGGATATAGCTGAATACAAAAAAATGTGCTCATTCTAGTCAGCACTTAGCCTTTTGAAAATCTCATAAGTGACATATTTTTGTATGGAAAGAGCTGTAATTAGTTTACAAGCCTTGGGTCTCATTTCCTGGAGCTTTAGAAGGCACTAAGTATTGAGAGCTTCATAAACTGCCACAGAATCTGCTCTTTTTCTCTTTATTTGGCAGCTACATAACTGCTTCTGAAGTGTCTTAGGTTCTTTTCACAAGTGACAATGTATTTTTTTAATCTACTGTGTGGAAGTAAGGCAGTCAAAATAATTGCACTAATGTTAATCTGCCAATAACTTAAAATGTTTATTTTTCTACTAAAACATTCTGCAGTTGGGTCTTTTAACAGATAGCAGTTAAGAATTATTCTAGTCTTTTAAATACTGAGAAAGTAAATGTAGGCCATATTCTGCCCTAGGTGACTACCACAAAGCCCTCACTGAAGATGGTGTGGATTTACACATGAAAGCAGAGAATGTCTGCACGTTTTTGCACAAATAACATTCTAGATGCATACAGATTGCACATGCTTGACAATACTATACCTTAAATCTTCTGACAATTTTTGATGTTCATGGCACTTGACAAGTTTCTAATCATGATTAAGATTGGTTTGGGAGTAAAATGGGGATTTTCTCATCTTTCTAAAAGGCAGAAGGCAACAATATTTAAAGGTGATGCTTTGGGAAAAGCTATTTAGATTCATATGGGCCCAGCTATGTGGCTGTGTCCTGGAATGCACAGCCAGCTTTAACATTACGTGGATTTTCAATATGCATAAAACTGTCAAGATAAGACCTACCAATAATCCTTTTGAAAAAATTTCAAAATTACAGTTAGAGAAAATGAATCTTAAATTTTAAATGTTTAAATGATTCATGTGAAAATGATTGTATTTTAAAAACAGTTTTGCAACTGATTTCTATGAAATGCAGCTAATATTAATACAAAAAGGATTGTCTTTCGGGTATGACTTGCATTTTGTCTGGGAACTCCTTTTAGATGAGTTGACCCTGCATATGTTCCTGTTGAAAACATAGGGTCTAATCTGCACCAGTACAGGATGGTTTGTGCCCAGGTGTGTGGGATCTGCCTTGCCCCATCAGACAAGTAGTGTTGTGTCTATAGCAATCTGTCTGGCCATTGACCATCAGCATTACCATGTTGATTAGAAGGGTTTCAGCTCATAAGAAGGGTTTCTTTCCCTGTCAGATGAAGGAATGCTTATGTGTAGAAGGATGAAAATTTCAGCCTTTTTCCCCTCAGAAGTCTTGGCATCTGTTTCGATTAGTTTGGTATGTATTTTGTTATTTGCTTTTGTTCATGTTTTCTATAAAAAATGTACAGCCTTTTCTTTGAATCCCCATAAGCTCATGCCATTTTGGCATACCTATTTATATGATTGGGGTGTGGGGGGAGGGTTTCTGTCTGTAGGAGATACGTGTATAGGTTCTTCCAAGGTCTTTCTAACCCATGTAGATAGAATGTTTTTGTGAGCACCTTTGAAGTTTTGTCTCTGTGGGCTGGACTGATGAAATTGATGTTAGAATTAATAAAATATTTTGTGATTCAGGAGAGTGGGAAATTTCTTATCAACTATTTCTTTTTTTTTCTTGTGGTCAGTGGTTTTCATTTAATCATTTTGCTGATCTCTTAAGCCCTGCAGCACTTGGGAGAAGACAGCTTTATTTTATGATGTCTCAGGTTCTGTTTCCCGAACTCAGTAATGCTTCTGTTCACCTGGTAGCAGCAGTGGTTTACACTTTGTGGAGCCACAAATCAAAAGTGGGTGGCTGCATAAGAGAACAGCAAGAATTTTCTGTTCATTTTTACTTTTCCTTCTTGACTACTGATTGAACAATGTTAGTAAGCTGATAAAAGTCCAGCTACTAGAATCTCTCACTGACCTCCATTCTCAGTGAGGTTTGAGTCTTGGCATTTCAAGATTTCATCATCAGATTATGGTATGCAAGTGAAACTTAGTAACTGGAAATTATTTTCTATACATCTTTTCGCTTTGTCCTTGTTTAGAGGGAAGTATTGATGTTTTTGGCTTCCTGCAGCTGAGATGTTTTCACGTATGCCAGCAAACCTCCTAGCCTGGGTTGCATATTTGCTACACAAACACACTTGAGTTCAAAAGCAAACACCAAGCATTAGCAATGCCACCAGCTTGCTCCCTCTGTGATGGCCTTTTAGTCCATCTACTTACCATTTTTTATTCCTTGATACCCTTTTCTTCTTTTCAACTCACTGTAGTTGTATTGTCTGGCTTCATGAAGGTTCGGAGGGTGAAGGACACCATCAAGAATCCGAGTCATAATGCACAGCTTCAGACTTCCTTTAACATCTCCAGGCTTCCTTTGGCAGGAGGTCAGGGCTACCTGCTGAGGAATGGGCTGTGAACTTTGGACTTCTCCTGAGCAGAGATGGGGCTGGATGACTCATAGAAATGGAAAAATTGGAGGCTTTCAGTCACAAATCAATGCTTATTTCTCAGTCTTTGTATTCCTGTGGGGTTTTTTTTGTTTTTGTTTTTTGTTTTTCCTTTTTTTTTTTTTTTTTAGAAAGCCATCCAGACTACAGTCAGGTGCCTAATTATCATATTTATTTGAAATCATCAGGTAGTGATTTTGACTATTTTTTCATTTATTCACTCACCATTTTCCTTTCATTTAAAAATTGTGGGTCTTCAACATGGGCTAGAACTTACGGGATTTTCACTTCAACAGAAGAGAGTACATGAACCTTCCTTCTAAGAAATAAACCACTAAACCCCCTGTATATGTGGCCTCAACTGAACCATTATGTTGGGGGATTGTCAGAGCTTGCACAAACACCTGGGAACAACAGTCATCATAGTACATACATCAGTCAACATGAATTGGAAGTAGTATTTCTTGCTGGCTTTGCTGAAATAGAGACTCAAAACTGTGTTTCATTTTTGTTATATTTATAGAAAGTGGTACGATGCACTGCAAGGGGAAATTCATGTTGGTTGATAACACCAGGACTGATGAGATTGTGCTCCTATTTATGAAAACATGGGCACTTACACAGTGATAGGGCTTGATTGGCAATTTAAAATTTGATGCTCTTTTAACTTCATTCGCCTCTCTTAAAGCATTTAGATTTGGAGATTAACTTGAAGTGAGTTGAGCTTTGTCTTGATACCCTGACACTAAGACGTAGCTATCAAGATGTCCACAGAGACCGTAGGGTTAGGCTCATGCACTTGTGTGTATATGCTTGCAACTGTGCAGGTTTTTTGGCAGTATTTGAGAATGCTAGCAAATATGGAACTTTGTGCTAGCGAGTTAGCTGAGTAGGTGGGAAAGCCCTTGGGAGGGAGGGAAAAGAAGGATAGCAGTGCTCCCCCCCGTTCTGTTGAGGTGCAACAGCAACAGCTGGGTTCGAATTACAGCACTGCAGTATTCTTACACTTCTTACTTACAGAGGAAAAACATTATGCACGTACATGCAGTACTAAAATTACTATGCCTAGATTAAGAATTTTCAATTTTTTTTTTTTTTTTTTTTTTAATGCATTACTCACTGATATTTTTATGAATAGACAAAGCCTAATTAGACCAGTCCCAGTCAGCACCAACAGGAATTGCATGCCTCCAGGAATTGCAAAGGTGGTTAGAGACAAAAGCAGGGCAGAACCTTCTCAGTGACCTCTCCAAACTCCAACAGTTGTAAGAAGATGAATATACAGGGAATATACATGCAGGAAGTGAGTTGCTGGCTTAAGGGGTTGCATGACGTATTTTGTGTAGCATCAAACCATCTCCCAGAGTGGGAGAGGACTTGCAGCAGATGCAATTTATTTGTTGATGTTAAGGGAAAAATCAGTTTTCCGGGTTTCTTGACTTTATCCACAGTCTGAAGATACTTAACCTGCAACTGAAGAAAAAGTGGTCAAGGGAGTCATACTAGTACAGATGCTTAAATGTGAAATTAATTAATTAGGTACTCTGTGATGAGCAAATATAAACATATAAAGAACAAAATTGTTAACTGTGTATACACTGTGAGAAGACTTAGTAATAACTGAGAAATTGGAAGTGATCATTAGCGGGAAGATACTTGACAGTGTTTTTACAGAAATATGGTTGAAGGATTCACATGATTGATACACTGAAATGACTGGGTAACATGCCAGGAAGAAAGTGACATTTGATTTTCAAGTTAAGAGAACAGGTTTTACAATTCTTGTGAACTGATACTTTAGCCAACAAGGAATAAACAGATGCAGAGGGTATCTGATGTGGACCACCAAATGAGAATGTAAAGCCTTTTTGCCTAACAGATAAAGGATGTGTGCTGCTTCAGAGGATTTCATCCTAGGGAATGCGCTCTACCAATCTGACGGTAGCAAAACATTCTGGGGATTTCTAAGGGAAAATAAACAAAGGCAGCTGGGCAAGTGGCTGCGTCTGACACAATCTTTAATAAGCAGTTTGGTGTAACTCTCCTTTAGGCCTCCTTTTATTTAAAATGAGCTGTTACCTGGGCATCTGTTACGCATAAACACAGCATAGTACCTAAGAAAGAATAAATTGCTTAGTGCTGAGAATTGGAAAGAAGCAGGCTTTACAAAATACAGCTGTAGCATAGAATCATGTTGAATACGTATGTGGACAACATGAAACTTTCTATCAGATTGCAAATTAAATACTTAGGTGCCAAAAATAAAGGTTTTTGTGAAATCCAAAGTTGGCCTCAGTGTGTCTATTACACTATGATTTTTAATTACGCGATTTTCCTGCAATACCTTCCCTGTTTTGGGAGCTGGGGGGTGTTTGGGTTTTGTTTTTTTTTTTTTTACTTTTGTTGGTGGGTTTTTTTTGTTTTTTTACATGTCTTTTTCATGCCTCACTAATACACAGGAAGAATATTGAGAGGCTTACTTTAACTAATCCACATTGTTCAATATATGGCCTTATTTGCATCCTCGTAACAAATCCCTAGACTGAAAAATAAAAGTTATTTTCTTAGTGTGGGTTATTTTCCTTTTCTGTTGGTTGGTTGGTTGTTTTTATAGAACTTGAATGTTACAGTTTCTCAGTATTTCCCAAATACTTATTAATCTGTCTTCACAGCACTACCATGAAGGAAGAGCACCCTGTTTTACTGACAGGGAATGCAGCGACAAACAGATTAAGGCCAGAAGTACCCCATTGTTAAACACTGTAGTTTGAAGTGCAGCTTTGCTTGGTTTAAATGATATCCAGCCATACTCCAGACCTCTGCAGCTCCTAGCTGCATTTCTTCACCCTATCTCTCCAGCACTGGCCTTCCCTGTGCACTGCAGGGACACCAGTGTCAGCTGGTCTCTGCCTCCCACAGGAGGGCAAGCCTTGAACTTTACACTGAGTGGAGCTGTCCAATAACTCCTTCCGACCTGTGCTGGGAAAAGCAAGGAGCTGCATTTCAATCTTCAGCTAAGAAAGGGACATTTGCTGCTGCAGCAGTAGTAAAGAAGGATGTCAAGCAGTTGCTAATAATATGCAAGATACTAATTCTGTTGTAACACACAACCTGGCCTCAAGGTTTCTTTCAGAAAGACTGAGTTCTCATAAACGTGGAAATTGCTTCCAAAAAACCCAAATCTTGGAAAGCTGATGATGGTCCAGAGATGATGTGAGTGTGTGTGTTAATAAACTGCCAATATTGTAAAATGATCACCAAATTGATCCAAGTCGCTGTAGTCCTGGTAGCCAAGTACTGGCAAAAATCACGGAATGATACAGTATACAAGCAGTGCAAAATGATTTTCTCTGAAACGAGTTTTGACAGACAAACTTGCAGATCAAGTTGAGAATGGCAAAACATCATTTAGCATATGACATTCTGGTTAAAAATAGCATTACATAAAATCAATATGGCACCTATTCCTGTTGGCATCCTAGGAATGTTCTTGGTGTTATGATAATTTTCTGGAAGAAAATGAGTTGCTGGAAAGTTTGTAAGTGACAAACTGCTGGACAAGTCACTTGTACAACAAAAGCTCATGGTTTGATTTATTCTAGTGCAAGATCAAGTGCACAGGCGTAAGGAGGTAAGTGATGCTTTTAAGCAGTACAAATTCAAAACATGGTGTAGATGATTTCATAAAGAGACATCCCCACAAGGGCAACTCACTGTCTGGTCTGTCTGTAGGGATGAGGTTTCCCAACCTGCCCAGCCTATGGAACTGGCTGGTACTGAGGGAGGTGCTGAGCTTGCATCTTATGGCCCAGTGCTGGCAGTTCACAGGGTCAGAAGGGCCAGTTCAACATCGTGTGGAAAAAGGAGAGGTGCATTGGAAGCGCCTCCGGGAATGATTCTTGAGGTGAGGGAAATCTGGCCTTATTTTTTTACAAAAGCAAAATATGATTAATCTTAGCCCCCGTGCGTGGGAAAAGATCACTGATACTACATCTCCTTAAGCTAATAAATGTATGATGAGAACTAGTGGTTGGAAGTTGGAATAAGACAAATTGATACTGAATATGAAATTCACCTTTTAGCAAACAAATTAATGATTGAAATGATTTATCAAGAGATGTGATGGACTCTTCATTACTGATGCCTTAAAGTCAACACTGCTGGATGACATTCTGAGCAATAGGCTGTAAAGCAACAAGTGTTATGAAATTACTGGTTGAGGGCTTTTAGCCCAAGGTCAAATCTTACAATCCTAGAATATATTAATCCATGAAAATTCTTTCCAATTTATTGCAGACATGCTGCCGTTGCTTTGTAATATAAATTAGATGTATTAGGTTGATCTTCAAAGGTTTGCTCAGAGTGACCTCAGGAAATTTATGAATATGTATAGAAAGTGGGGTGCCTAAGGCAGGGTTAAGAAAAGTTTTGCATTTTGCCTGTACCACCTCCTGTGTGGGATCTACCTGAGATGAAACAGATCAATGAACTGCTGCTCTGGGGCTCTGCAGACCACGGATGTGGGTGGGCAGTGTGAACGTGTTCCCTGGGGTGGGGGCATGGCGTGGGAGGAACGTAGAAAGCCATGCGCTGTCTATGGGATATGCCCCACGGCCACTGAGATGTGGAAACAACTACTTGGGAGAACAGGCCTGGAAAGGGCTCGCTTCCCACAGGCTATTCACAGGGTTGCGACAGCCCTCGGGGAAGCTCAGAGTCCTGCCGCAGCCTTGATTTTCTCTTTTTTCTTTTTCTTTTTTTTTTTTTTTTTTTGGTAACCCGAGCAGTGTCAGGCTCCCAAAACCCCGCCAATTCTGTGGGAAAAAGAAACCGTTTTTTTTAAAAAACCCCCACGACTTCTGCTCTAGCGAAACGCCCCGCTGCTGCGTGCCGCAGAGCTGCCGTGGCCCGGGCGGGCTGCGCGTGTGCGTGTNGGCAGCGGCCGCAGCTCGCACCTCCCCGCGCCCGCCCGGGCAGCCCCACCTGGAGAAGGTGCCCGACCCACAGGCAGCGAACGCTGGTGCCGTGAAGGGGGAGCTCGGCCCGGCGCCCGCCGCCGCACACTTTGCTCTGCCCCCGGCCGCGCATCCTGCCCGGCGGCTTTGCCCGACCCGGAGGACGGGCGCAGGCGGCACCTCCCGCCCGCGGCGGGGGCTGCCCCGGCTCCCGCGGAATGCGGCACTAGCACCCCCGCCCCGGCTCGGCATCGCTCCCCTCCTCCGCCTCCCCGGCTCTAGGGGGGGCTTTTTCCTCTTCGGCGTTTTCTGCCGGAGCATCCTTTTTTTTTTTTTCTTTTCACCCTTTTGGAGGAGGAGGAGGAGGGGGAAGGAGGGAGGTGTTCAATGAGGGCTGCTCGGCTCCCCCCCCCGCGCCTGAGAGGTGCTGTCCCTCCCTGAGCGGAGAGGGGGGAGAGCTGCCGGGGAGGCAGAGGCAGGTCCCGCTCCCTTGCTGTGCCGCCGAGGAGAGCGGAGGAGGGTGGTGGGGAGCGTGTCTGTGTGTGCGTGGTGGTGGTGGTTATTTATTTATTTATTGCTCCTGGTGGTTGCAGCTGGCAGACCTGGGAAGGAGTAGGCGCCATTGCCAGAAGGATTATTGCCAGGGGAGGGGAGGGGGGGGAAGAGAGAGGAGACCCCGAGGCTCCCGAGGAAGCGGAGACACGCAGATCTTTTCCTCCCGCCTTGGCTTCTGCCGCCGAGGGATGCGCCCGGACTGAGAGGGGCTCGGCTCCCTCCTGCCGCTCTGCCCGTTCCCCCACCCTCAGTCCTCCTCCTCCTCCCCCCCATCCAGCAGCATGCATCCCTCTCCGCGGAGACCGGCCGCTGCCACCTCCAACCCTGCCATGCTGCTGCTGCTCCTGTGCCTGGGCTGGGCGCCGCCGGGCTGGGGCTGGCCGCGGGGCAGCTCCCGGGGGGCGGCCGGGCTGCCCCCCAACGCCACCACGCCGATCTCCATCATGGGCTTGATGCCGCTCAGCCAGTCCGAGGAGGACCAGAAGAGCAGGATCGGCCGGGGAGTGCTGCCCGCCGTGCAGCTGGCCATGGATCAGATCCGCAACGAGTCCCTGCTCAACCCCTATTTCCTGGACCTGCGGCTGTACGACACGGAGGTAGGGACCGCCGCGGGCCCCGCGCCGCCGGGCGCAGGGGGAGGCGCCGCCGCCCAGTCCCGGGGCGCTGCG
>VZRO01002741.1:1478793-1654990 GCA_013397915.1 Daphoenositta chrysoptera | reverse complement strand
CCGGCGGCGGAGGGGGAGGACGTGGAGCCGGCGGGCCGTATCCCGCCCGCCCGGCGTTATCCGGAGCGGCTCCCCCGGCAGCGGGGGCTCGCCCCGCCGCCCCAGGAGCGCCCCTGCCCGGGAGTCGCCTGCAGCGCGGGGATGGGCCCGGACGGGTGCTCGGGCGGCGGGGGTGCTCGGCGGTGGCGGTGGCTGGGATCCGCTGCCCTTGGCACGCACGTACACCGGTGGGAGGAAGGCTGCCTCGCCCAGCGAAGCCGCGGCCGCATCCCTGTGCCAGCCGCCACCCGCTCAGCAACAGATGCACGCCGGGCGCTCCGCTCCCCCGCTCCGCCAACGGGCTCACGCTGCCAGCCCGGCTTATCCCATGCGGCGACGGGACGCGAAGGGCAGCGATCGCAGCCGTAGCTCGAGGAGGAGGCGGGGAGGCTCTCGCAGGGTTTCGCTGAGTCTCCCCCTTCCCTGCCCTCCGGCGGGAGCGGCTGAGCGCTCGCCCGGGGGTGCGTGGCGGGCGGGCGGCGGCGGTGGGGCGCGGAGGCGCTCCCTCCTCGGGAAGAACTAAATTTGCAGTCCCGGTCCCCGCGGAGCGCCGCCAGCGCGGCGGGATGCCTGCCCCCGTTCCGGAGCGCTGCGGGCGGCCGGCCGGCAGGGCTGGGACAGAGGGGAGCCCTGCCGAGAGAGGAAACACGTTCCCTTTACCTGCGGGAGAGAGGCAGGGAGAGAGGCGAGGGCTTTGTCGAGTTGGTCGCCACTACCACCCACCCACAACTGCCTTTGGCTTTTGTCACAACTTCAGTACCTGTGTGTTTGCGGAGGGTACGCGCGGCTCCGGTACCGGGGCTCCCCTGAAGATGGCAGTCGCTTCTTGTGTAATGCTGGCGGCCGGGCCCGCTTCCAAGACAACCCCCGGTAAAGCAAGCGACTGCTGAAAACCTGCCCGGCTGTAATTTAAGGCAGCCCCTGTCTGCTCCCCTTCGGTTCTCAGGGTCCGGGGGGGAACAAGCTGAGAGCAGCAATGACAGGATGTACTGCTTCGGGATAGTGTTTCCGTCCCTAAAATGACTGCCAAAAGCCTTTTCTTCCTGGGTGGCTGCTTTTAACTGACATAAATTTATCATAGTAGTTTTTTTAGATATCTCTGAGCAGAAATGCATGGAGGGCAATACTGCTGAAGATGTTACTTAGGAAGGAGCACGATGCCATCCTGTTGTGTTGTGTGAACAAGACTAGATACTGACAGGGAATACAGGCAAGATCAGCCTAGAGTAGCTGCTTGTTTCCTTAAAAAAATGTATCTCGGGGAACTCTGCAATCGTAATGAAAAGAATTATGGGGGATTTTCTGAATGGCATTACCTGTCTCATAAAGTGAGATTCGTGTTAAGAAAAATCACAGTTGTCCTAATCCTGTTTTCATTACATTATTCTATATTAGTTCTTCCCTTGGAGAGAATTATTACAAAAATAACATATGCATAGGAGTTAGAGAAGGCTAGGCAGGATCTCCCTTCTTCATGCTGTAACATCTTAATCAATGCTGTAACATCAATTAATCAATAATGCGCTGCACTTTATTGCAGTCAAAATATTGTGAAGTTCTTAAGAGAGATTTTGGGTTCTGAACTAGGTAGTTGTCATTAAAATATTCAGGAAAAAAAATACCCTGTTTATTCTGGAATGAGTATCAGTTTCTTAAAAATTGCATTTTTATTGTTTTGTACTCCAGGGACATAAGAAATCAGGGTCAGGTTGCCAGCTTGCTGTGTTGCTTTGAATGTTTTTAAGCAATTAATAAATGGATGGTTATGGAATGCTAAGTCAGGCGAACGTATATGTTTGGAGTGCAGTTGGATCATTATTGCGTGCTTAATAGTGACAAGTAAATAAGTTAGTGTCCATGAAGACTGCTGGATTGACTGCATCCAAACGGAATAGACTAATGTCTGGAATAGCCATTAAATACCTAATGGCAGCACAAACTTTTTCACTCGGTTCAGACATTACCTTTTCCCTTCAGTGCACTTATGGTAAGCAAGAAGGTAGCTGGCTCATCATGCCCACTTGATTGCCTGTTTTCTGAGGCCGCCAATAAATAGATATGCCTGAAGGGTCTGGATCCTTATCATTGCATAATCAGAGACCAGGGACTAGTTCTCCCTCTCAGGGCTTCACAGGTGACATTGTTGGGTCTTGAAAGAGAGAAGGTAGAGCCTTGAACATTTTTTTAATAGCTTGAGAAATAATTGCAGTATATTTATAATGCTTAGGAAATGTATGGCAGTGATTTACTAACTCATGTATTCTCCCTTGTGTCTCTCCAAAATCCCCCATTGTTGCAGTCTGATCTTTGTATTTCAAATTTCTGTAATGCTTTAACTAAATGCTTGTGAAAAACAATAATGAAAATAAACAGAACAGATTTTTTTTTATTCTTTATTATGCATTCAGGTAGTTTTCTGTCAGGATTGAACTGAATATTCTAGCTTGCTTGATAGTTCTGGTTTGTATAAGGAAGCATTGTAATGCCTTTACTTTCTTGCCAACCGTCTGAAGAACTGCAGTGTGCCTTCTAAGGTCAACTGCTGTTTGTCAGCACTTGAACTCATTAACCTTCGAGGACATGAGCAGCAGCTCTAGTGTTTTTCAAAGCATTTAAATTGAATTAAGCACTTAAGTACAATGTTTAGTTTATGTCTCAGTTGAGATTGTGTGAATTGCATCCATACAAAAATGCAGAGGCTTCTGTTTTGGGTATTTTTTGATCTTTAAATGTGCTTGGAGTGTGATCCTGATCCAGTCTGGTAAATTATTTTGCTACTTCATGGGCATGTCTGTATCTATTTAGGCATTCCTATGTAAGCTCAGTCAATAAAGCAAAGCTCAAATGTAGGCATTTGCAGAACTCTGGTATAAATGACTTTACTTTGTGCTGTTCATTTCAGTGGGAGTGGGAGTGTCTCTCTAGATGAGGCTCTTGGGCAAAATTTCATAATTGTGTTATTTTAGAAGCTCAAGAATTTATAGAGTGATCATCTGTAAAGAGTCTCATCCAAACCCCATTGAAATTAATGGCAGTAATGCACTGATTCCAGCGGCCCTTGGACCAGGTCCTAGAAGTTAAGGGTGCTTCATAGTTTATGGCTTCAGATCAATAACCATGATACAATAATTCTTCTATTTTTTTTCCATCCTTGTGATTGTAGCTTTAGTTGGTGGAAAAAGCAAAGTAATATTTTGCAAAATAATGAAAGAAAAAACTCTACATACACTAGAAATTGCTCAAGCTGCGCATAAGTCAGGAAAGATGATTTCATCTTAAGCACCCTGACACACATCTTTTGGAGGAAAAAAGCAGAATAACCCTAAAATAAAGGAAATGATCATTCTAGTAGACACTATTATCAATTTCAACAGTATTTTATTTGCATCAGGCAAAAATGGACCATATAGTAACTGGAGGAAGAGGCATTGTGGAAGAAGGCAAGGGAAGTTAATGGAAGTTGGATATCTGTGTTTCTACATCTGGACATCTTCCCTCAAATATGCACTGGATTTTCTGATTTCTTGTAGTCGCAGTGTTGCAAGTGGTGCACAGACAGTATGAATTTGTTTTGAATCTAAGCATATATAGTCAAGAAACATGTAAAGTCAAGAAGTTTCTGAAGATCAAAGTGAGTCTTGACAAGCTAAAAAAAAATCTTCCTGAATTAAGTGGGTATATTATCACAAAGAGGAGAGAATATTTGTACTGGGGAGATGAGATTATTTAATTTTCTCTAACTACAACAAATACCTTGTGGTAATCGGTGTATAATCTTATCTTTGTGTAATAATACACTCTAATACCTTTAAATAGCGGGTTGGCACAGAGGGGTGAGCTCTGGAAAATGCACAGGACTCCACAAAATCTGACAGAAAACATGAGCTTATTGACATTTGATACATATTTGCCTTTTTCTATTCTGTAACTAAGTAGAAAGTGCCTTTCCTAATTTATCTGACAAGAAATTACAGTATAGGCGTATTATGTGTACTTTATCTTTGTTTCCTTCTTCTTTTTTACTAAAAAAGTGTGTGTTTTCAGTAAAACTCTCAAAGCTTAACAAAAGCTGTGCACCTGAGTCATTCTTGCCAGCTATTCTGTTTTAAAGGACCCTGAGCCCCCAAATAAAGGTGCCTCTTCCAGAAACTTCAGTCATGAGTGGTGCCAACAAACTCCACTCATGTCTTGTTGCCCCCAAGTGGAAGTAAGAGCACTGTTCATTTTTGCTAAGTATGGGGAGCCCATTATGGAAACAGGAGGGCAGGTTTGTGTCAGTGGTACAGAATAAGGTGTTGCCCACTGGAGCTCAGTGCTCAATAACACGTGGTGGTCCTCAGAGAGGGACCAACAGCTACTGGTTGCTGCCTGCAAAACTCCACCATTACTGTAACAGGACTCAGCAAGGGCACCCCCTCCCCCAAAATAAGTGCTTGTGCTGTGTTGGTTGGGCCCTCTGTCTTGGGAGGCATAGATCCAAATCCCTCCAACAGTGCCTCGATTTGCAAGAGGAGGTATGGTGTACCAAAAGTCAAGTGGGGTCTCTGGGGGTGAGCCCTGTCATGCTTGTGAGTGCTCTGAGCACTAAATTGTCTGGAGCCTTGTTTTCGTTTCTGGAGTGCTCCCAGTGGGACAGGGAAGGTGGTGGTGTGGTCATCTGAGGGTACGAGCTGAATACACAGGAGAAGTCAGGGTCTGAAAGAGAGTCCAGTTTACAGCAGGCAGAGGTGGCAGACATTTATTGTTGTATCATCAGGTGAGCATGTGTCTGGCGTATGTTGAGGTAGTTGGGTAATTTCGTACCTTCAGATATTACCGAGTACTTGTGCTGCCTGATGTTTGCAGAGAGTGAGGCATTAAAATGCACTGCGCTGCGTGCATGGTGACGATCGCTGTCTGCTCTGCTGGCGACGCTCTGCTTGGAAGGGACACACTTCTTTAAATAGTCAGTGTCCCCTCTGACTTTCGCGTAACATGACTCCGTTTACGACATAACCTCCTTTTGCTTTAGAGTTTTGTAAACTTGGAGGGAATAGTCTAAAAGTTAAGTGTTTATGTTAATTCTCTGCTGGCTTCTCCGCTGATGTTAAGATGTGGGTGGGGAGAGGAGAGAAATCATGTATTCACTGCACCCACTCCTCTGGGTGCGGATCCCAGACCTGCAGAATGTATATCCTCTAAATATCTCTGCAAAGAGATTAAAGCCAATTTCTGGCATATGTCTTGCAATTTCTTGTATAACTTATCCTATGCATACTGCAAAACACACTGGTATGGAATCTTTTGATTCAAATGCCAAACACGCTCCATCAGCATGGAAAAAACTATTTTTTTGGAATAAATCTAGGAAGGAGTATCCATTTGAATTTGAAGAAGGAGGGGAAGGCCCTATCCTCTGATGTGGTTATCAACCAGAGTTAATTACTCGAGTTCGTGGAAAAGATGGGGTGTAATATCCTGGTGATAACTGTGAAGAAAATATTTGCAAGAGGAAAACGGAGAGGAAGGAGCTAGATGAGAGAGATTAAATGATGGCATTCACAAAGAAAGTTGTTGATACACTATTTATCTTATTTTAATTAAATACATGTAACTGTTTGGAATGACATCATAAATAGCACTGCATATCAAGGCTACAAAACACCATCTTGTATTAATAATCTGAGTATGATGATACATGTGCATCTCAAGCTTTGTTCTCTGCTTTCAATTTCATTGCTGTATGGACGTTCCCATGGCATAAGGCAGAAGCTTTTGAGCAAACTGCAGAACCTGGGAATCAAACAGGTCTTTCATGAAAACTCAAGTGGAGACCATTGTTATCACAGGAAAGGAGATACTTTTCCTTAGAAGGGGTTGAACCATTGCATGCAGAAGTCTGGCTCAAGGAATCAAGTGGTGGAAGTTAACAGAGGGAAACCCCCCATGATTGATTTCAGCTCAGATAACTTTTGGGGCAGCTGGAGTCAGCAGAGACGTGTACTGAGATCAGTGAGCGCAGCTATGACTCAGTCCTGTGGAGATGTCTGTAATACACGGCAGCCCCACATATCCCAGGAAGCCTATTTCAGACTGGGATTCCAAAGTGAGATGGTACAGTGCAGATACATTTTATCAAATTTATTTTTGTACTAGGAATCTTGGAACTAAATCAGTGACAGAGCCTCAAACTTTTCAGGAGCCAGATGCACTGTTCTCTGATTTGTGGGTCTAGCTGAGCCAGAAGTGAGGTTTGCAGTACTTTTGTGGTTCCCGGGCTCCAGCATTAATGGGCCGGTAGCCTGACTTCTGAAGCAAACTCCTTCAGCTACACCGTTGCTCTGACTTAAAGAAGGCAGTGTCCCTAAGGACAGGTGGAATATGTTTTCAGTCTCCCTGTGTCTCCCATTGCCATGCCACTGACACTTAAGGATGCCTTCTTGGCTAAGCAGGGATTTCTCTACTTGCAAAGGCTTTTCCTGTGGGTAAGATCTGCTGGATTTGGGGACTGCTTGATACTGCCTGCTGAGTGGAAATGGGACATACTGGCTGGCAAATACTTTTTTTTATTTCTTTTTTTTCCCCGTTCTGTTGGAATAGCCATGTAATCTCATTGCTAAGTCAGTGATTGACTGATTGGCCCATTTTCTGTGCCATTAAGTTTTCATTGTCATCAGCCTTTGTTTCTGACAATTTTATCCATAAGTATTTTTCAAACAAGTTTTCTCAAATGTGAAGAGGAAAGCTAACAAATTAAAGACAGATATCCACCTTCTGTCTGAAAACTGTACTCACAAATAATGAAGAATATGGGGGCTAATTCAGCAGGGTTGTCCAAGCTGTTGTTACTGAGGCTTCTGAGAGATGAAGGCCCAGCTAATGGACTAATTTCTGTAAAGTGAACATCACAAGTTTGAGTGATAAGATAGAAAACTTAGGTTTCCTACTATGGCCATGATACTTTCCTTAAATAATTAATGAGTTCTAAGATCAGAGGACCATTAGGATTATCCACATCTTACAATACAGACCATGTGTTTCACCTGGGGATTTCTGCCCACTCTGCTGCAAACTAGCATATGTACTTCAGAAAACCTTTCGATCTTGCCTTGAGGATCCCCAAAATCCTTGTCCCTGGACATCTTTTCTCTGCGATTTGCTTGAAATCCCTTTAGAGGTCCATTGCTATTTCCATCTTAAACTCTGCTGACCCTGCAGCCACTGATGCCGTGAGAAAAGCAGCTCCCATTTTTTTGACATAAACTTCTCTCCCTGCTATACCTTCCCAGCTACAGGCTCGGGTCATCACCAGCAAGAGAAGAGGATCAAGGCTTTCTGACTTCTAAGGCTGTTTAGGGGATCCTTCCCTTGTATGAAGGACTCTGATGGATTGGATCCTGATGGAATCGGAAGACTTCTTTTTGTCAGATTGTCACAGACTTCATGCGAAAACCTTGTATGCTTGCTTCTTTGCAAGCTGGGTCTGCCAGACTCATGTGCTCTGTTGCTGAGTAGATGATTCTGCAGAACCTCTTTTGATTTCTTGGCTGAACTGATTTTTTTCCTTACAGCCACGTTTTTGTAAGACCCATTTGCCATCTTATCTGAGGAACTTACCATGTCTGTCTGATTAAGTTATTTCCAGAATATCTCTTATTTTAGTTATTAAATAATCACCACCACATATCCGTAAAATAATCTATTTGTTGACTCTTTTATGTTCTTAAAGTAGTTATGTAGTCTAATTTACCATTTACCTAGTGTAGGCCTTAGCTTCTGCTGCAGCTTCATTGAACTAGAGAATTATGTGAAGATTCATACACACAATAGGTGTCTAAGTAACCATTTTACATCCAAAACCTCCAGGGAGAAGTAGTAAGAGGCCCCTTTTGGGATGCTAATTAACTTCCTTTCCACTGTTTACTGCTCCTGTTTTCACAGGGAATTAAGTGGTTTTCTAGCAAAGAATAAATCTCTTTCTTTACAATTTTTACTCTATATGAAGGGGCAATTTTTGACAGACTAACATTTAGTGTGGTACAAAATACAACACATAACATTTTTCAAGCATTGTCATTCAGATGTGCACTCTTATGTATCTTAACAGCAGCATGTAGGTATATTGTAGTATACACATGGTATAAAAATATTAAGCTCTGTGTTTTTGTGGGGTATTTCATATAATTTTAAAGTTCTGTAAAAGCACCTTTGGTTTTGCTTTCCACTCTCCCCTGTGAATTTGGCAAGCCCAAAGTATTAATAATTTACAGGAGGTTGACCAAGAGAGAAAGCCAACTTTCTCTTTTTTTTCCCCATCCACTTTCTCTCTTTCTAAAACCTGTAAGCAGGAGCAAATTCCATGTTGTTGGTGAGAATCTAATCTGGAGGGATGTGCTAGTGGCAGCAAGACTTTGTGCAATATAAAATTAAGTTGCAATAGGTGCTTGTATATAAAGTGATACAAAAAGTTTTGCATCTTTAAACTTATCCAAGCTCCCCTCTGCTCCTCATTTTTTGCTGTGAAGCATGCTAATAGTATCAGCTCCACATCACTTTTTTCTTTCTTTTTTTTTTTTTTTTGAGAGTTTCTAGTTGGGTCCCTGAACGAAAGATTTGCTTTCCAAAAGCACAGAGTGATTTGCATTTTCTGTCAACAACAGTGGGAATTGCTGAATGCTCAGCGCTTTAGAAAGCCAGCCCACCTATGAAAATGCAACGTGCTTCTATGAGGAGGAGACCTAGAATTGCCACTTTTAATTAAGAACAAAGGCACTCATCGTTACTTGCTTTAAATTTTCAAATTGCCTGGTGGAATAAAATGCTGATTTCATTCAGCCTTTGGGACAGAGATCCTTTCAGGATCCATGGCAGTATAAATATCTTTTAAAATTAGATTATTATCTCTCAAGGATCTTGTAGTTGAGAAATATGCAAGGTATGGGTATTTTTAAAAACCAATCAATTTAAAAATAGCCATTTTTATAATTAACACATATTTGGAAACGGTGTGTTTGACCTTGGCAAAAATAACAGCTTGTGTGAAGTAAACAAGAGGAGTGACGTGGTGGTAGTACTTTGTCCCTAGGGCCTTGTTACTCAAGGCAGGTCTATGTGGCTGGCACAGTTATGTCACTGGTGGGTATCAGGAGGTGTTCTCTCAATGTCAGCAGAAGCCCTTACTGTAGTTACAGCAGCAAACTTCTTATTTTAACAGATCTAACAAAAGTTATTTAATTAAAAGGGAATAGTTTACTGAAGGGTAGAAAGTGTGTTTTCCTTAACCATTCAAAAAATTAGAAATAATTTTTTCATCCACTATAGAGCAAGTTACAGATTAAGCCACCTCTGAACATTAAACTAGATAGACTGAACTGCTGCTTTTTTTTTTTTTTTCTCAGCATTTAATGTGTTATTGTGTCTTTCTTCTCAATCTTTCGCAGTTTGTCATCTTCATTCTCAAAGTGCTGCCACTAGAATTTGATCTATTACTTCAGGAATAATCTCACTGTTGCTGTATATACTAGTAATTTTATCTCTTTTCTTCAAGCCTTCTGTTCAGAATGGAGGAAATTAATTTGATCTTTGTGCTGCACTGCTGGGAAAGAGGAAAAGGAGGCAGAGAGATTTTCAGGCTACACACAAGGAGTGAGACACTAGGGTTTGAGGCAAAAATAAATTTTCATTTGCTTTCTCAAAGTGAATCTCTCTAGCTACAAGAAAATCTAGTCAGATTTGGTAGGACAGTTGGAGATAGATAGCCTGGGCATTTGGATGGTGTTATGGGAGGTAAATAATTTTAGCTGAATAGCAGCTATCTAAAAAGCTGTGACATGTTACAGCAGATAGTAGTGTCTCAATAGTGAAGCTGCTCTTGGCAATAGGTAGAGACTCAGTGTCAATGTCAGAACAGGAGTTGCCATCCACAATAAATGTATTGGTTTCCAATACATTACCAAGCTTTCTTAGGGTGTGCGAGTGCTCTGTACTCTAATTACACTGAGCGATTAAGCAACAAGAGCAGAGACACATGGGACAAGAAAGGGTGAATGATAGCCTGCTTCGAAAAAAACTAACATGTGAAGCTGGGATTAGAACATCCTATAAATGTTAATGGGTGTTACTCAAGGGGGAGGAAGCTGTGTGTGGGAGGTGTGAGGTGACATATAGCTTAAATATATAGCCAGCCTTTAACACAGTTAATACAGTCTATAATCAACCTTTTACATGAACTAATAACTGTTTAAGTGATTTACAGTTCACAAATACTGATCAGGGGATTGAGAACTGAATTTAAAATGCTATAAAAGCAGAGGATAACGTGGCAGGGAGGAGAACACCGAAAAGATTTCTTCTTTTGCGTTTGGAAAGTATTGGCTATGGACGACACATTTATGCCAGGTGTTTGGGTTTTTTTCTATTTTTAAGTTCTCAGGAATTGTGCTTCTACGAGGGAGCACAATTTCCTCCTACAGTTTCCCTCTCTGAATATTACTCAGTTTGTGTGGAAGTTACAAAGGAGATGCCAGCAGTGAGTCATCTGGTCACCAGTTCTGTCCTAATGCTTTCAGCTAAATCTTGCAAAAGCTACCTTAATGTACTGAACAACAGTTATTTACCTTTGGTAAAACTCCCCAAAACAGTGTGGAAGGCAGTGTTTAAAGTCAAATAGCCTTCTTCTTCTGCCACTGAAATCAAGTTTCAAAATTAGTGCTATTTCAAAAGCTTCACATTTGAGAAATGGATGTAAGATGCAGTGAGTTTATTTATCATCTTAAAATTTCACCATTGTTATGTTTTGGTAGTAAATTTTGAGGGTGCTGGGCAAACTCACTTGAAAGACTTTATCTTCAAATATGTGACAGGGGCTTAGTAATATGCTCAGGAGATGCTATTCTGAAAATGAAGATTATACCTGTATGATCAATCATGAGCATGGCAAATACGGCTATTTTATTCATCAAAATAAAAACACACGGGCTTGTTTTGATGCAAGTTTTACAGGATTAATTAGCAATAAAAATACTATATAGAAACAATTGCCTGGTTAGATGGTTAAATGTTTCTGTCAGGAAGCAGATTTTCAGCACACAAGTGACAGAAGGCCGCTCCAGTTCATAATCTTGTTAGCTCCTTTGCCAGGCATGGGTTAAATGCAGCAATGCTGAGGGGACAGAGAATTAGCACCAGAAGAGAAGAAGACTGGTCTAGTTTGAAGCTGATAATGTATCTATAGGATAAGGGGATGCTCCCTTAAATGTGTGTCCATATGTCCATATGGGTGCTGAAAATGATTTCCTAGCCTCTGATATGCCCTTGCCCTCTCACGAATTCAAAGACACTGGCTGAGCAACAGGGGTTCAGTGAGGTGTGGTGGCAGATTTGTGTCTGTTTGAACACTGAAGAGGATACTGCATAGTCAAACCACATTTTTTTTGTTGCTTACCTGTGAGCCAAAGCTATGACTCAGTGGAGCCCCATGTACTCGCTTAGCTGGTGAGAAGATTTAGGCATAGGAGGAGCAGTTCAGAGCACCTCAGCTGTGAGGTTTGGCAGCATGAATGCCTACTGTCCTCTCCTCTGCATTAGTGCAGTCAGTGTTGAAATAATGCTGCTAAGGAAGGCTGGTCCAAGGTCTATTCATCAACAAAATCCCGTTAAAGCCTCTAAGAAAGGTATTAAATGGGATTTAAGCAACATCTTGGCCTATACTGGCCCTCTGCTTGGGGAAGAATTTCTCTCAAGCTAAAAAAAATGTTTTAAAAATGTGTTTTCAGTAATCACATTATAGAATCATAAGACTTAGGAATGGAAAATACCTATTAAGTCATTGTGTTAAATTGTTGCTATGCAGACTGTGCTATGAGAGTGTGCTTCCTACTCAGTGTTGTGCCCAGACAATGTGTTAAATTTCTCAGTCTAGGAAATGTCCATAATAAATTTTGATCTTCTAGTGTTTGATTTGGCCACAGCCTTGTACAGGAAGAAAACCAGTATCTCCTTCCCCATATGGAGGTCTCCACGCAGGCCTGCTGCTTTCTAAGGGCAATGGTGATGAAAAAAGCAAGGGTTATGCAAGTTTATTTCACTACCCCAAGCAAGGGTATTTCTATTTCACCTTGTGTTTGTGTATAAGAATGCATTGGGCTCTTTTCTTGTCCATCCAGTTGCACAGGTGTGTTGGCAGAAGGGCACTGTGGACAGTTAGTGATGAATTGAGTGTATCTCCTGCTTGGAGCTATTTGCTGGGCCTGAGGGAGACATTATTTGTTTATTTATTCATTATTATTTTGCCATTTTTACTTTTATTTATCTATTTACTTCCATGCCCTCATGATATGCAACATATAGATTGTAATTATAAATTAAAATGTTTATAACTAGAATTTATTTGGAGATTTTCTGTAAAAACTTCTTAGTTGCATGTCAGTTTCAGTATAATTTGTTGACCTGGAACACCGTGTTTTTAAAATTAAAATTAGACAAGCCACCCTTACTTTCTGCAGCAAACTAATACTTTCTTTTTTTTTTTAAATGTCAGCCATTCACAAAATAAATTGCCAAGCTCTGAACATGTAATTTTAAATTTGATTTATACCAAATTAACCTTCTGCTTATGAGCCCTTCCATTTGTTTTCCTTTCAGATTATTGAGTCATGAAAACCTTTGAGGTTTTGGGTTTCCATCCCAGCTTGGCACAGGGAATTCTTTTGAAACCTTGAGTTTCCATAAGATGGTGAAGCAATTTGCTATTCAGCTGCATATATAATGAGACTTGCTGAAAATCAGAGCTTTTTTTCTACTCGGAGAAGCAAGCATCTCCCAGATGTCCTTCCTCTCCCTGCCCCTGGCCTTGGCCCTTGCATTTCCTTGCCTTGCCTATGACAGCACTCCAGTAGGTGTAGGAGGCTTCCTGTGGATGGGGAGAGCTTGGATGGAGGAAGGGTGGCTGCCTCCACCAGGACAGTGGCATTGCTGCTGTGAGAGGGGCAGGGAAGGGGATCCTTGTCTGAGGGGTGAGGCAGGCTGCGACTCCCATGGGAGCAGAGGTGCAGCTTCTTCTCTGCTGCAGTGATCCTATATATAATCCCTTCTCACCCTGGTGAGTTTTGATTAGCAGCAGGGAAGATTTTCTCCAGCATTACTATTTCCTCTGCATTTCTGCGTGTACAGCATCCGTTCCGTTTCGTAGCCTGGCATATTACTTGGAAAACTGCAAATAGTGTGTTGAAATTACTTAGCTAGCTACAACAATATGTGAAACGCCTGTCAAAAGCTATGTGACTGTAGATGGGAGGAGCAGGCCTGAATGCTGAATTTCCTCACAACTACCACTGATTGTAAGGAAAGCATGGGATTTCTGACAAAAAGCAGAACCAGGAAGAGGATGTACAGCTTTAGGCTGATGCAGCTTTTGCACTAGAAGTATATAAAATATTATCAATATGCAAACTTCATATTCTCTGTTTGATGTGTATGAAGCCAATAGAAAATGTGTTTGTGCAAGATAAAACAAACTGAAACAATCTTCTGACCCAATAGCATACAGGTTGCTGTATGCAACTCAAATGAGTTCATTATGCAACCACATTGATCAACCCCTTGGATATCTATTTTCAAAAGAATCATATGAGTTCGTGTATTGATTTGTCACCTATGGTTGAATATTTTTCCTACCGAATGTTTAAAATGACACATGCTTAAAATTAGACTTGGCAGAGCAATTTGCCTAGAGATTATTCTTGTGAAGTATTGATTCACAGCACTGCTGTGAGCTGGATTACTGTCCAAATTGGAAAAGCCAGTCGTAGAGAGGTCTTTATCCTTTAATAACAATTAGCTGCTTTCTTAGAGGGACACAGCCAACGGAAGCAAAGGAAAGCTGCAAAATGTCGGGCAACCAGGGAATCTAAGGCCTTCTCTTCAGGGATGTGGACTGCTGGGGAAGAGAAAGAAAAAGAAGAAAAGCATCAAAAAAGATGGTTTTCTGGAGCTGGAAACTAGACACTCTGATACTGTTGGTGTTAGTAATAATTAGGTGCTCTGAGGAGCTGAATCGGACTCGCCTCTCTCTTCTTGGGCTTTTACCCACCAGCTGCCTGATTGATCAGAAAAACATAACAGCAGATGTGTTGCCTGCGGTCCATCTAGCCTTGAAACATTTATACAAGCATAGGTGGATGCTGAAGAACTATGAACTCCAGTTATCGTTCCATGACACACAGGTAAATGGATGTAGGTGTAGAGTTGTGCAGTGTTTGGGCCTCCTGTGTGAGCACACTTCAGAATGCTTGTGACTGAATCCCTTCCTGGCAAACCCTGCTCTGCTGAGGTACAGCAAATGTGTCTTTCCAGCAGAGTTTGGGCTCTTGGGTGGATGCATGACTGTGATGTGGATTTGCAGTGCAATCGTGCCCTGGTGGTGCCAGAAGCAGGAAAGAAGTGTGCAAATTAGGGGGGTTGGCAAGCACCTAGGGCTCTTGAGGAGTGTCTGGGGTACCCTGAGAGTGATCCCCAGATCCGTGGCTGGCAGCATCGCTCTATTCTTCTGCACTGTCTTCTGCATCTTCCCCTTGCAGCTTTCCATGGTGACAGCTTTATAGATCACTGCCTTTCCCTTCCTGCTTTTGCATGACCAGGAGAGGAGCCTGTGTTGTGCTGTCAGAGCAGGGTGGTGGTGTAGAGCTTTGCTTGCCAGTTTAAGGAAAAATTAAAGGCTGATATGAGAGGTGAGGGTATATAACGGATATTGATATAAAGGGGGATATAAAGAGTATAGAGATGATATCTGTTTTTGTAATAATTTCAAATTTGAGAGAAGTTTCTTCTAGAATTGAGATATCTCTACACCTTCAGTACAGAAATTAAGGCAATCTGTTTCTAAAACCTGTCTTTTAGTCTGGCCAAAAGAATTGTGGCAAAATTAAGAGGAGGAGCTCACGTATCAGGGTGATCTGGGACTGTAAATATGTTCTTAAGGAGATTGTCACTGATACGAATTTCTGTTTCCTGCATCAGAGGCATGTGGTGGGGCAGACGCCCTCAGACTCACACACTTACAGGCTCCCTATGGTGCTTAATATTTTGAATTTGTGAAGTAGTGTGTCTCAACATATTTGCTTATCTATAAATCTTTAAACATGGAATGTACTGTTATGATGAAGTTATTAAAATTTGACATTATTACACCAATAACAGTTGTACTTCATTATATAATGGGAAGAAGGTATTATAGGTCTTCTTTGGAAACTAGAAAATTAGCCAAGGGAGAAATTAGAATATAATTTTAATAGTGTATTTGGTTCACAAGCACTTATGTATAATTTTTGAAGTCCTTAACATATAACAAACATGATCCCATATGCTATAAAATTACTTGAGGATTGCTTCCATGTTTAATAATGGAACACAAATGTATCAACTGCATGTATTCATTAAGAAAATATCTGTCTTGTAAATTACTTTTTAATACAATTCACTGTTTTATTTATTTGTCTGTATGTTCCTACTGGAAATGTAATTATAGATATACAGTCCTGAAAAATGTGTATTTCTTAGTTTCTCATGTAAAAAGAGTAACATTTCAGTTACATTTCAGCTTAAATAAGTGGAAAGTGTGGATGTGACTTTAAGTGGACAGCAATTAAACCTACTGGTGTTTGCTGAGATTCAGTGTTTCGTTTGGGCTGTGGGCAGTTTCATGGAGGTGGATGTTTATTTGCTAATTGTGTTTACATAGTTTCCAGTTCCAGGAGCAACTCCAAAATATTTTTCCCCACGTAAATATTCAGTGGATTTGAATTGCAGAACTTCAGCTCTGTTACACTGACCTCTCAATTTGAATTAAAATATTGAAGTAATCTATAATTATCTTTTTGAAATAAACTCTGGAAGAAGACATGGCATGGTGACTTGTAAGAGATTAACAAAATATGGATCCCTAAGGTTCCTGATTTTTCTTCCTGGTTCTGAGAGTAGAGTACACATTCTTGAGTTTTAAGTACTGATTACAGACAAGCTACAGAGGTCATTGTATTAATTTAATTGTTTCTCAGGGACAGTATGGATGCAAGACAGCTGATTCTGTTTTTTTAATGTTGTGAGCCTACATTTGCCGTATGTGACCTTACACAACCTTTGAATTAGCTTCCTTTCAAGTAGAAAATATGGATGCTTGGCTGTTTGGATGCAAGGTCTGTCATGAGGGGGACAGATAATTGACTTTTCTGAATAGTTCTCTAGGAAGAGAGAAAAGTTACATCCGAAAGTACTTGTGTTGCTTCTGCTGAAATAAAAAAAGGGAAGAAATCATGACTCCCAATATACAATGATGCACAGGGCTTGAAAACAGTATTGTAACTTCATTCATGAACAAAGGGAGCGGAGTTGTGCTCTGCCATGAGCCCTTGATGTTTTGAACCCACATTCTCTGCTGCCCACGCAGGAGTACTGCCCTGCCACAAGGTAGGATGTTTTGTGCAGGGTGTTCAGTCTTTGGCTTTGCTACTGTTTTATTTCAGCTAATTACGCTGCCACTACTCCAGAATGTGAGTGATAACCGTGAGTCAGGGGGAGCACTGTTGCAAGAGCTGTCGGAATTCTTTGTATTAAATGAAGCTGTTTCATCAGCAGCCTTTGGGAAACTTTCTTCAGCAGAATACTTTATAACCTGGTGGCTTTGGCACTGAGCTGAGAATGGAATGCTTTCTTTGACTGATGTCTCTCAGGTCTCCCGTGATTAAATGTGCATTTCCTAATTACTGTGTTGTCAATTCCTTTTAAGTGTGACTCCCTTGAAAACTCATGATGTAGCACTTTCACACTAAAAAAATGCTTAAATATTCACTAAGAATGAAAAACAAGCAAATGAAAATGATCTTGTAGTTTGGTAAATGGCTGCTTATCCATCAAACGGTACATCTATGTCTGCAATGTTTATTTATTTATACCAGGAGGACAGTGTTAACAGGACTGATGTATCTCTCTATTCCAGCCATCCCAGGCAGTGGCAGCTTGGGGAGGTGTGTTTCCCTGCCTGTAACTGAGGGAGGGCTGAACCTGGGTTGTGTGGAGAGCTCAAATCTTTGACATGTTGGACAAAGGATGTGGGAAGGCAGAAAAGCTGCCTTCTGCAGATTTGTGAATCCAGCCATAGAGCAGCTTTTTAGTGCAGTAGGGGAAATTATGCCCTTGAGATTTTCACCCATGGGGGTGGGCAGCCAGGTATAATAGAGCTGTCTGGGTATCACTTTATTTCTGTCTTTCACCGTATGGCTGACATCTGGAGTCTCTCCTTCTACACTGTCCTCAGGGTGATCAGGCTGGTGGATTCTTACAGGCTTAGGCAAATCTAAAAATAGTTTTACTGCTGTGTAAAAAACAATACGTTGGTTCTTCAAAGTTATTTTTCTATTCTTACCTGTTTTTTTGAGGTAGTAGCCAGTTAAGGGGATGTGAAGCCAGGGCTTTATTAGCAATGGCATTAACAAGAAAGGTTTACGTTCTGTAATTAGGGCATGGCCTGAGCAAACGAATAGACTTTACCTCTGGGATTTTCTGAGTAGTGCTGATCTGCACTCAGATTGCTAGTTGACACTTGGCTGAGTCTCTCCTAATGTGTATCATTTTTGACAGAAACGCTACAACATATCCCAGTCTGACTTAAAAGCTGGTTGTCTTTTCTTTGTTGGTAAACTGATTCCTTTGTAATGAAATGACATAGTAACACGATAGCTGTGTGTCAGCTCATTTAAAGGCATGTTTTTTCATTCTTATTAAAAAAATGCAAAAATAAAACCCCAAGGCCCCTAAAATCCAGCAGTGGAACAGTCACTGAAAGTGACATTGATAAGCAAATTATATCCAAAGTGAAAATTTCAAGGCATGCTGGTTTTCTTATCCTACCTAAAAAAGAAAAAAAGTCTGCTTCAGGCTTAAGATGCAATAAACTGAAGCATTACAGTGTTTTTGGATTGTACATGTACATTAATTACTTAAGGGTGTAGACGTTTTGCAATGACATTAGGGTACATCACCAGTATTATTCCGTAAACAAGACAAGATAGCTACTGGTTTTTGTGTGTGCAACTTGTTGCATACGATGTGCAGCTTCACCTTGTACATTCCTACATTCTGGGATGATTTATGAAACAGTTTGCCAAGACAGGCACAGGGAACAAAAGCATCCTGTTTTGTGGACTTGAGAGTTTGAAAACTTCTGTAAATCGGTGTCCTAGGAAGCTATTAAAAGACCATGTATTTGGTAAGTCAGTTCTTGACATCTAACATTCACATGAAGAAGATATTCTATTTTGCCTCTCAGAGAATGCAGTTTCTCAGTACAGTATTGCAGGCATGAAAATTGTGAACAATAAAATACTTGTCAAAATTCTAATTTTAGCTTTCCTAAACTGTCATATCACTTACCCCTATTATTAGTACCGTCTAACTGAAAACAGGAAGAAAAGTGTTTTTCTGTCTATATTTTTCAACCCAAAAAAGTCTTAATTATGATTCCTAGCAATATCGCTTTGTTTTCCAAATCATATACTTAAGAAAAAACAATTATAAGCTTGGCTAAATTCCTTATAAACATTTTTTTTGAACTGTCATGAAACGTATCCAGTTTCAGTTTTATTCTAATGTTTCACTTTCCAGTGCAGCAGGGGTTCAGAGCTGTACAAAGGGTGCACAGTCACCTTATGTTAACCCTTTCTAAATGTTATTTGAGCTACTTCTCATATAGCAGAAAGAAATGTAGCTTTTCTTAACTTTTGGCCCCAAAAGACAAAGTCTTTATCCACTGATGTAATTCTGTCTTTTTACTCTATCTTCTTAGTGTCACCCTTAATTTATTTCAGGCCCTTGAAACCGCTGTGTTTAATGCACCTTACACATATGAGTGATGTACATGCAGACATCTGGTGTGAGAAAAATTATTTGGGCTTGGCATTTTTGTTTTCCTGTTACTGCTTCTGAGCCATAAGGAATTTGAGCAGAGGAGTCAGTTGATGAATTCAATGAGGGCTGACAGTGCAGGAGAGGGGTTTGGCGCTGTGAAGCCGGGGATGTTCCCAGGCGCGTCCAGGGCAGAAGGGCTCCGGGCTTCGTCTGACATGGGTTTGGAAATGTGGGCTGGGGATATCTCCCTTCAGCAATGTGGCAGGGTTCTTGTTTCATCAAGGAGTAGGCCCTTCTGTGTGGAAAAATGCATCTAACCTATTTTAGGTGACTGTTTTTAAGATGAAAAGAATTGTATACTAGAGAAAGCCAATTTTTTTTTTTGTGAAGTACAAAGGGAGCCTCAGCTGGTTAGTGTGGATGCAGATGTCTCCTATGTGGAGGTCTGTATTACGTCAGCTAGAGACTACCCTAGGTGTCTGGGGGAATTTTAAAGTAAAACCCTGTAGTAACAATGCACTTCCATCACCTCTGCCTCTCCGTGGGTTTCAGCAGATGGTTTCAGAGAGCTCACTTCCCACCATCCGCACTCCATCTTTATTGGTTACAAAATACTCTTCTTTGGTCTCTCATGTCTAGCCAGAAAAGCCTGGAAACCAGGTCAGCCGTGCCCCGTGGTGTGTTGGGAAGCAGGGTGGTGGCAGCACAGTGGCCAGGAGTGCAGGAAGCTCTTGTGTGCCAACCCTGTGGACACCCAGGCTGTCCCTCACATGAGCTGAGGATGGGCTTCTGCTGCCGTCTGCTGTGGGGCTGTGCCTGGGGAGGGCCTCAACAATTAAAGCTTTTTCATCGGTTAAATGTTATGATGCTGGGGAAACATGTCCTGCTCTGTGGTATTGCTTTCAGCTCCTGTATAAGGAGAAAATTGTGAGGAGAGCTATTCATGTGGAGCGCAATTTCTTTCAAAATCACAAACACTGTGAAACCACATTACTATCACCACACCTTAATTTCAAAAATCAAGGAAGGATACTTTAGATAGTCTTGAAGTAATTTTTGAAATTTCATGCACTTGTATTTTCCTTTCAAAATTAGTTTCAATTGAGATGCCAGTGTTTTCCTCCATTTTCCACATTAAATTCAAAATTTAAAAAATCAAAATTTGAATTATTGTTTTTATTAAGATTAAACATTCCCATCAATGAAAAATCAACTATTTTCAGAATTCTCTTTCATGAAGAAATCCAATGTTTGGGATTTTCTGTTCCTAATAACATGAAAACCACTTACAAAACTTCACAAATCACTTGATTCTGTTCTGCACCTCCCTGCTCATATCTCCTCATGAATGTTTTCCTTCTGTGAAATTCTACACGTACATACGTTGTGATCTTTGTTGTGAAAGTTTCATAAAATGCGTCTTTTTGAATTTGAAAATAAAAAGGGAGATCCATCAGAACAATCAGATTCTGGAAAAGTTAGTGCATCTAAATATGCTTTGTTTAGGGTAAATTCAAAGTTTTAAGATGTTGTATTATGTTTGAATGGATCCAAGTCTCTGGGGAATACTGTTGCTTTTGGAGTAATTTGCTTGATTTTGATTTGTCACTTGGGCAGTCAGTCTCTAAAGAAATACCGCCAGTGACGTCTGCACTCTGCTGTCATTCTCAGACACATCTTGCAATTTCCTTAGCTTTCACAGCAAAGCAGTGATAAAACAATGCTGGGGCCTTGTGAAGACAAAGAATTAAAAAACTGTCAAAGCCTGTTGCTAAATTCTGGATCATTTGTAGCTAGGCTAAAGTGTGGCAGGCTCACAAACTGCTCCGAGAATGGCGACCTGCTGGACAAATGGTACAGGAGAAGTAAACCAGGGTTTATTTCAAAGTAGCAGGTGGCAAGACCACTTGATTGATTTGAGTAGTCCCACTGAAGGATTAGACATTCTGGCTTTGCATCACAATTAAACTTCCTCAATTTTTTTTATAGGCAATATTTTAAACTAAAAGTGTCTTTTAATTTCAGGTAGTATATATTCAGTTCTCTGATACCAACAGATATCACAGCAGTAGAAACATTTTCTTGCTTGATGGAGATGCACAGTAAATATTTGAAACATAGAGAAGTAATCCGGAATTTTTTTAAAGAAGGAGTTTAGCACTGTTCTCTGAGGGTGTTCATACCCAATTCTCCTAGTTATTCTCCAGACCTTCTATGTCCATCATAGTCAAAATACTCAGTCCTGCTGTCCATATCCTCCATTTGTGGCTCTTATCCTCACTTCCCACTGATGGGATCTTTTTGCTCTCAGTTAGCATATGCTCTGTCTTGGCTCACATCACTGCTGCTCCAGAGCTCCTTTCTCCTGCCATGACCACTGACTCCGGGTGCTCTGTGATTTCTCATCTTCCCACAGTAAGGAGAGAGGCAGGGATCCAAGAGAAAAGTCATCAACAGGAGGACGATGAAATGTTGTGAAGAGGAAGTAGGCGTTTCACAGGGTTTTAAAATGAGAAGGATCAGGAAAAATGTCACCCCAATGTCTTAAGAGCAACTTCCAAGCACAGGAATCCTCCAGGAGTGCATGGCTTAGTACCAGCTAAACCACAAGAAGTTTAGAGACACAAATGGGATCAGAGTGCTGTATTTGAAGGAGTGAGGCTTGAAGCTGTAGTGAGGGATGTTAACTCCAGAGGTACATAGCAACAGGAAGAAGAGAGAAATCAATTTTTATTCACATTTTTGTCAGGAATTGACTTTTTGTTGCTGAGTGGATACAGTATTGCTACAGTACTTTACCAAGTGTATTTCATAGAATTCAGGCTGGAATGGAAGATTTACTGAAAACTATTTTAAATGCATCATTTAAGGAAAATCATGAGGTTTTTGTGATTATTTTCTCAGCTTTGTGATTAAATTATCTCCAACTAAATATTTGTTTATTTTTATTATGAAGGCAGGGACATTGAATTGTAATTTACCATTTTGTTCCAAATGATGCCCCAATTCTGAAGAAAAACCTGATAGAAATAAGAATTCCTTCATACATAAGAAAACTCTCATGAAGATCTAACAGACAGCTGGAATTGGTTTATAATATTTATGTGATACCTATTAAGTTATTTAAACCTTATTGATCGAAGCAATCATGTAGGTACTCGTATAACAATGGGAAAGATACTCTTGATCCAATTCTCATTTACACAAAGGACTGTTTTACTGAAATTGACAAGGTAAAGGTGCTTTAAAAAGATCTGATCTTTAAGTCGACATAGACAGAAACCACAGCCACAGCCAAAATAATTTACTTCAGTGTAAGTTTCTATCCCCAAAACTTGAAAGCCAGTATTAATAAAGTAAGACATATAACTTGTGGGGTGGGTAGAAATGCAATGGGAATATAGAAAAGTCAGAGGGTTGTTTCTCTTAACTTTGGTGTGCTGGTGTCTGCAATCAAAGTGGTGCTATAATACAGACATGCTTTAAAGCCAAGTGATGTGCCAGGTTTTATCCCTGGAACTAAGATCTAGTTTTTAAGAGGTCATACAAAGAACTTTCTATATGGTAAATCATGGGAGGAACTGGTAGAAATACCAGAAGGCCTCTCCTTTGTAGCACAACCTACATGCCAAACAGCAGAGAAAACCAGATGACTGAAATGCAAAAGAAAACATGCTGGCCTTGAAAGGAATGCTTGCATGTAGATATTGGTACACCAGCAATGTTTTTAACCTTGGCAGTGAGGGTCATGGTCGTAGAAGTCTTAGGAGATGCTTATTACAAGAATTTCTAGTTCTTGCCTAGTTTTTGTTGTTACTGTTGGCTGTCCTAACTGGGTCAAAAACCTAGCAGCAGATTAATTTACAAAATATGGTAATCTTGACTTCATTAGCCTTCCATGGACCAGTTAGTCTATCCATCAAGAGATTCCTACAGCAGCTTCACCAGTCTCCCTCACAACTGTAATTTATCTTTTTGAAAGATGTGCAATTTTTATTCAGAGTCATCCAAGGGTGAAGAGAATTTACCGCATTTTTTGGCAAAGCTGTACCAATAGGCAATTACACATGTTATTTCTGGTTAAACTTTGCTGATTTTGTATTTCAGTTGTAATATATAATGGTTTCTCTTAGATTTAAGATCACACTGTGATCTTTGTATATTGATTGTTGATCATGTTCATCTCACCACTTTCTATTGACTGTGATAAACAGAGGAAGTGCTTTTATTTTCGTGCTGCAAGGCAGAATTTTTGGGATTTACACCATTCATCAAATTAGCTTTTGGGAGAGAGAATAGAGTATCACCATTCTCCATTCCCTTACTTGACTCCTACTTTAACCTCACATTGTAGAAGCATGGTTCCCATTGCAATTGGCTCTGCTGTTCCTACTGACTTGCAGAGGTCCAAAGAATGAATGGGATACATATCTGATATAGGAAGAACCCTATTTATTTTAAAATTGCATACGAAGGTAAAAGTGTCTCTAGAAATTTTGCCGTGTCCCTGAGTTGTCAGCACACACTTATTTTTCCTTCTTGGCATAATGCTGAGATACAGGCTGTATCACAAAATATTGTAACCATAAAATATAAAGAGTTTAGATCGTAATTGCCTCAATCTGAATATTCCTGATAGACAGAACCACAGCATGACCTTTTCTCAAGTTTGAAATCCATCCCTTTGGTGACAAAAATTCAACATGAGAAATGGAGGATATTTTAAGATTTTACAGCGTTTGACATATTGCAAGATTGTTAATCTTTATTTACAGAACATTGCATATATAAATACACATTTCTCTCAATAGAAACTGTATGACAGACATTTTGTTCTTGGACTTTGTTTACCTAGAAAGCTTGTATGTGTAAATATGTGTAGCTATGTAGTGCTAAAGGAAAAGGTGTGGGATTGTGGTTAGTTATGAATACAAAATCCAAATGACTGTTTTCTTGCTTTGTGTTTCAGCTGTCCTGTATGAGAGCTCTTTTGCTTTATAGATGTTTCTTTCAATCTCTGCAAGGAAACTGCTAATAATATTAAGTAATTTGAAATGATGATGCTTCTAAAGCTCATTCACAGAATTATGGAATCATAGAATTGTTTGGGTTGGAAGAGATCTTAAAGATCATCTAGTTCTAATCCCCCTGCCATGGGCAGGGACACTTTCCAATAGATTTGGATCCCCATGCAACCTCGTCTGGAACAATTCCAGGGGTGGGGCATCCACAACCTCAGTAAGCAACCCGTTCCAGTGCCTCACCACCCTTATAGTAAAGAATTTCTTTCTACTACCTAATCTAAATCTACCCTCCTTTGCCTTAAGGCCATTCTCCTTGTCCCCATTACTTTTTATTTGCACTTACCTTGTGGACTTTTCTGCATTGATCATTATTGAGAGTGTTCTCATTCTTGGTTTTATATGAGTACTGCTAGTTTAGCCTTTCAGAGTTCCCCTCTTAAAACCCGATCCATAACCGGGATGCATACGTAGAGATGGGGCCCATCAAAGCAGAACTGAGCTGAGAAGTGATGATGGATGCAAAGTTGATGTCTGATTTATCACACCCATTTTTAGATATATGTGCTGAGTTGGTCAGCCTTTACAGACAAGACATTTAGATGTCTGCTTTGGGATGCAATGAATCCTGTACTAGAATAGTCTGCTTCTTTCCACTGTCTATACTAACCCATAATATTTAGTGTAAGCCTAACTTTGGTCAAATGAATCACACTATGCATCTGGCCATACAGAAAGGGATTTGGTGTTTGTGCTGTTCTGGTCCGTGATGATCATTACCTTGTTGACCAGCTGCATTGCCAAACTGTACATTTATAGTTGTTTTACTCCTTCCTATTCATGAACCAATCTCCTCTTAGTCTAGGAAATACCTTCAACTCTTCGTCCTAATGGAATGCCTGGATACTACCTAGGTTTTTGCATGACAGACCATCCATTTAGCATCTAAGAAGTAAACCCCCTAATGGCAACCTATCTTTGTGCCTCAGGGACTGCTACCTTCCAGCAGCTGCCTGTGTTACCTAAAATGTGTTGTCTTTACTTCCACTGTAGAATTCACGTTTATCTAATTTTCTGCTTCCAGTGTTTCTTCTAGAATTGTGTTCAGATTGGTTTTGTTATTGATATTTTAATTTTGCAGGATGCTTTTGCTAATTCCTGATTTTACATCTTTGAAAACCTAATCTTTTGTTATTTTCCAAACACATTTCTAAACTAAGTTCCTTGCTATTATTTCCTTGCCTTCATTAGTATTCTCAGTAGCACCCAGCTTAATAGCATCAGCAAATTTTCAGCAAATTAACCAGTTGTTTATGTCTTCAATATAAAAATTAAAATGTTAAACAGGACTGTTCCAAGACTGATCCTCTGGCAGTCTAATCATAGTCACTTTTCCCAAACTTAGCAATTTGTCGTTTATCATCACTATGGTACTTCAGCCATAGTTCAGACTATCTTATCACACATATGTAATCATATGTAATTAATTTAGTAAGATAATATAAAATTATATGCTAAATTTCAAATATTCTAAGTGAGTTCAAGCTTAGTTTTCAATTAAAATTCCCACTCAGTGGGCAGATGCATCATGAAAGCAAATACATTAAAATCAAAGTGCAATGCATAACGAATGAAATGGAAAATCGTGGATACAATATTATATTCAGATATTAGATAAATCAGTGATACATACATATATGTGCTGTACTCCATCATAAATATGAACACAGGCCTAATAGAAGGGATTCAGAGATGGGGGATGAACGTAGTCAGAGGCCTGCAAATGCCTTAGTCAGAAGAGACGCTTGCGCAGCTGGGACCCGATTTGAAAGAGTGGGTCAATCCCAAGTATCACATCTTGGGAGACTTATTTAACTTAATTGCCCTTAAGAAAACCCCCCAACCACTCTTTTGCATTTTACTTAGGTCAGTGAAATATTTCTTGGCCCAGATATCACAAGTAGAAACTCACGACAGTGGTTTCTGACTTCACTGGGATATCCACATAGATTCTTGGTATTGGTTGTCTTACTTGAGTGTCAGTCCCCTTCTTACATTGCCCAATGCATAATGCACAGGTGGGTCACATGCAGACAGTTCTTTCATGTACCAGTTCCTCTAATTTGTTTGAACTGATATATAAAATGTTTTTTTCCATTATTATTTCATGTAAAGGTTGCCCCAGATCATCCTTCACTTCTTTTGAATCTGGCTCTTTTGGTGCATAAGGAAATGTGGGAAGACACTGGGTCCTTGAAATGAAGCTGATGTCTTGGACACTTTCCATAGCACACAAGAAAAAAAAAAAAACAAGTAGGAGAGAGCTCTGAAGTGAGTACTGGAGGCGGTGAGGAATGTAGTGTGATGAATGGTCAGGAAGCCACTCTAATGCTTTCATTTAAAAATAGACATGCAGTCTCTTGGGTGGTTACAGAGTAAAACTTGAAAAGGTAATAGGAGTGCATTCCGAAATCCGAAGGTAAATAAGCAATAAGAATTTTTTATGATGATAGGTTCAGTTTCATGGTATACTGGAGCCTGACTCATGACCTTTCAACACCCGTAATGGATGGTATTAGCAAAATAGGGAAGAGGTTCATAATGTATAGCAGTCAAGTAAGGACCATAGTGCCTGTCAGCCCTTTTGCAGTGAAATTTAATTTCCTGTCTTTTTGTCCTGTGTAGAGTAGAGGTTTTCTTTTCATTGTTCCATTTGACTTTGAAGAAATTTACCTTGTTAACAACTTCATGCTCATGAATGTGGTTTATCTACATGAAACTTTATTTTAGTTTTCCTCTTTATAATAATAAGACACTGAGCATGTAGTTCTTAAGAAGCTTTTCAATTTACCTCCAGTAACTGCAATTCATGTAGGTCTGATTGTGCAAAACCAGAAATATTAGCTGAAATTGTGTGTATAACAGAGCAAATAATTCTTAAAGAATGAAATTGATCAGAGTCCTCAAAATTTTTGAAAATAGAAATGTAGTGTAACAATATATTTTAACTGAAGTTTATGGGTCAGTAAAAACACACATAGATCCTTAAATAGAAAAACAACTTATAAATACTTGTTAAATGCTAAAGCATGTCACTGAGAGCCTAGTCCTATAAGTAAATATATACCTCCAAAAGACTGGAAAGACTGGGTAGTGTCCTTTAGAGATCGACCAGCACTGGAGCTGATTTTGTGTAATTCCTCTATTATATTATTGAGGAGGATGGGGTGGAGTGCATCCTTCTCGAGTTTGTAAATGACACCAGACTGGAGGAGAGGTTGATGACTGGAGGCAGAATGAACTCAACAAGGTTGGGTTGAAAGGGCTCTTGGGCATAAGACATTGCCATAATGACGTGAGTCCGGCAGAGGGTTACCAAGATAGTTCAGTGGTTTGGAGCACATTAGGTACAAAATGTGGTTCAAAATTTAGTTTTGAAATACTGTATGTAAGGGAAGACAAAGCAGATGGTATTTGGTGACTCACTCGTATGAAGGTAAAGTGCAACTACCATACTGAGCTATCATCTCTTCATCTCATGGGCGGCTTGTCCCACTCTCATGTCTGTTGGAGGGACAGCACAGAAGGGCACAAGCAGCTCAGGATCTTTCTGGAGGGCATTGGTGATAACTTCCAAACAACATAAGTGATCAAGGAGCTCACAAGCTGATGAAGTAGGGGCTTGTGGGGGTGGACTGAAAGCTGTCTGAACTGTCAGGCTCAAAGTGTAGTGCTCAGCACCACGAAGTCTGGCAGGAGATCAGACCTAGTGGTGTACCCCAGGCAGCAATACAGGGTGCAGCACGGCTTAACCTTTTATTTAGTGGTGAGGATGACGGGGCAGACTGTACCCTCAGCAAGGTTGCAGATGAAACAAATCTGGGAGAAATGGCTGATAAACCAGGTGTGTGTGCCTTGATGCAGGGAGGGACTTGGACAGGCTGGAGAAGTGAACCTTATGAAGTTCAACAGGGGGAAGTGTGAAGTCCTTCTCGCAGAGAGCAGTAACATGTGGTACCAGTACACGCCAGGGCTGACCGGCTGGAAAGCACCTTTCCAGAGAAGGCCTTAAAGGTCCTGGTGGACAACAAGCTGACCAAGAACCAGCAATGTGCCCCTGCAGCAAAGGAAGTCAACAGCCTCCTGGTCTGGCTGTATTAGGAAGAATGTTGCCAACAGGTTGAGGGAGGTGATCCTTCTTGTCTACTCAGTATTTGTGTGGCCACATCTTGGGGGCCAGTTCTGGGCACCCTGATACAACAGGGATATGGACTTACTGGAAAAAGTCTACAAGGACTTCTCATATGTGGAGAGGCTGAGAGAGCTGGGATTGTTTAGCCTGAAGAAGAAAAGGGTCAAGGGAAAGCTTATCAATGTTTATAGATGTCTGATGACAGGGTGTAAAGAAGAGACATTTAGAATCTTCTCATTCATGCCCATTGAGGAGACTAGAGGCAATAGGCATAAAGTGAAACACAGAAAATTCTATCTAAATATAAGAAGTTTTTTTTTTTTTTACTTTATACTATGAGAGGGGTTGCACACTGGAATACTGTCCAGAGATGTTGTATAGTCTCTATCCTTGTCCATCCTGGACATTTTCAAAACACAACTGGACACAGTCCTGGACAGCTTAGTTTTGCTGACTTAGTTTTTCTGCTTTGAGAAAGGAGGTTGAACTAGATGATTCCCCATATATCCCTTTCAGACTCATCCATTCTATGGTCTGTAATTGTCTAGCAAGATGGCCTAACTTGAGCCTGAGTGGGAAGCACAGAAAGAATTTCAGGAGTATCTGAAATACTGGCAGACTGATAACTTCCTGCTTTGTCTATGGTGAAAACCTCTGTGTAAAAACTAAGTATGAGATTGCTAAATTTACTATTTGATAGAAAACCCCAAAGATAATTAAAATTGCTAAAGATTGAATATTTTACTTAACCATGTTAGAGAGTCAAAATTACGCATGCTACTCAACTCCATTTTCAGCTTGAAATTTGCGAAGTCTTAGTAGTGTGAAATAGTAGAGCTTAAAAAAAACCAACACCTAAACAGATGGCAAGACAAGGGAGAAAAGTGCATAGTGGAATGAAGACAAGGAGGGACATGACATTCTTATAATCCATATATAACTTGAATTCTGTAAGAACAGTAGAAATTAAAATGGTTTGATGTTAATCAGTTATGAGCAAACATGCATTTGACCATCAACATTTTGCAAAAGCATGAGGAAGTAAAGGAATGAATTGTTCATGACTTTTGCACTCAGTGTTGCAACAGATAAATCACAGAATGACAGAATTGTTAGGGTTGGAAGGGACCTCTGGAGATCATATAGTCCAGCCCCCCTACAAAGGCAGGGTCACCAGGAGCACGTCACACAGGAATGTGTCCAGATGGGTTTTGAATGTCTCCAGAAAGGGAGAGTCCATGACCTCCCTGGGCAGCCTGTTCCAGTGCTCTCCCACCCTTCCTCACACTGAGGTGGAACCTTCTTGTGATTTAGTTCATGGTTATTACTCCTCATCCTGTCACTGGGTACCTCTGAAAAGAGTCTGGCCCCATGCTCTTGGCACCTGCCTTTGAGATATTTATGTGCATTAATGAGAGCCCCTCTTCAGTCTTTTCTCCTCCAGATTGAACAGGCCCAGCTCCTGCAGTCTCTCTTCATAAGAGAAATGCTCCAGACCCCTCATCATCTTTGTGGCCTCTGCCAGACCCTTTCCAGTAGCTCCTTGTCTTCCTTTGTGCAGAGGAGCCCAGAACTGGACACAGCACTCCAGATGTGCCTCACCAGGGCCGAGCAGAGGGGCAGCATCACCTCCCTCCAGCTGCTGGCCACACCCTTCCCGATGCACCCCAGGATCCCACTGGCCCTCCTGGCCACTGGGCACTGCTGGCTCATTGTCCCCCTGTCATCCACCAAGGCTCCCAGGTCCTTCTCCACAGAGCTGCTCTCCAGCAGGTCAGACCCTGTCCTGTGGTGGTACTTGGGGTTATTCCTCCCCAGGTGCAGGACCCTATACCTGCCCTTGATGAACCTCATGTTTCTTCCTGCCCAATTCTTAAACTCATCAAAGTCCTGCTGAATGGCAGCACAGCCCTCAGGTGTATCAGCCACTCCTCCATATCGTCAGCAAATTTGCTGATGATCCCTTGCATTCTTTCCCTTCATTCCAGGTTGTTGATAAACAAGTTGAATAAGACTGGACCAATTAATGAACCTTGGAAAACAGCACTGACTGCAGGCCTCCAGCTGGATTCTAATCCTCTGATCATAACCCTCTGACCTCTGCCATTGAATCAGTTCTTGATCCACCTCAGTGTTCTTCCACTGAACCCACATTTCCTGAGCTTACCTACGAGGATTTTATGGGACAGTCTCAAAAACATTGCTGAAGTCGAAATTCTTCCACTGAACCCACATTTCTGAGCTTACCTACGAGGATTTTATGGGACAGTCTCAAAAACATTGCTGAAGTCGAAATAGACAATACCCACTGCTCTCCCCTCATCAACCCATCTTGTTGTGTCATGATATAGGCTATCAGATTTGTCAAGGATGATTTCCCCTTGGTGAATCCATGCTGACTACTCCTGATTACCTTTTCTTCTACAGGGTCATTGATGACTTCCAGAATGGCCTATTCATCACCTTTCCAGGGATGGAGGTCAGGCTGACTTGCTGGTAGTTTCACAGGTCCTCCTTCTTGCCCTGTTTAAACATGGGAGTAACACTGGCCTTCCTCGAGTCATTAGGCACCTCTCCCGTTCTCCATGATTTTTCAAAGGTGATGGAGAGCAGCAGAGTAGCAACATCCATCAGCTCCCTCAGCACTCGTGAGTGCATCCCATCAGGTTGTATGCATTTATGCATGTTAAGGCTGCCCAACCCTTTAACCAACTCTCTAACCCAACTCTCCATTACATGGGGGAAGTACTCCTTTCTCTGGCCTTATTGTCTTATCCCAGAGTTCTGGGACTCCTGAGAGCTGTCCTCAGCAGTGAAGACTGAGGCAAAGAAGGCATTCAGTGTTTCCTCCTTCTCTGGTATCTTCCATTACCAGGACAACCATCTGAATCAGCAGCAGCTCCACGTTTTCCCTAATCTTCCTTTTTCTGCTGATATATTTGTGAAGTCCTTCTTGATGTTCTTGATGTCCTCTGCCAGACTTAATTCCAAGTGGGCCTTGGCCTTTCTTGTCACATCCCTTCCTACTCTGATGATTTTCCTGTCCTCCCATATGGCCTGTTCCTTTTTCCATATCCCATAAACTCCTTTCTTGTATTGAGTACTCTTAATAACAGATGGATGGAAAGATCTCCCAAACAAAGAAAATGACACAAGGAAAGTTCTGTATTTCAGTATGGTGTTAATTCATCAGCCTGCCAGAGAAGTAATTTTTTTTGCTATTTTTACAAGTCACTGAACATCTTAACATAACTGGAACCAGTCAGCAGTTGGGTTCATCTGTTATATTAAACCTGACTCAAATGTCAATCTATATGTAAGATTAGCAACAGTGGTAGAATCACAGTTATGAGTCTCCAAATGTTTTTAGGGCAGATTTTGTAAGTTACATCAGGAAGAAGAGGTGGAAAAATCTGTATTATTTGAAAATGAGGGGAAGGAAAAAGAAAATAATTTTTCTGTTTATTATGAAAGAGTCTCCAGTCGGGAAGTCATGGTTGTTTTAAATCTGAAAGAATGGCATTTCAATATAAAGGGAGATAATGATTACATAATTAGTGTTTCTGGCAGTAATAGCAGTAGTAGGAGTAGTACTAGTAGTACTACTCATAGTAGGAGTAGTATCGGCGGTAATATGTTCTCAAACAACATGCAGTCCTGAGAAGAAAGAGGTGTCAAATTCCCCATGATCCCGAATCCTCAAGATGGATACTGTTCACTTCCTCTGTACAGGGGAGCCCACGATGCAGGCAGGTGCCTCCTTGCAGGTGGTGGCCTGGGTAAATAGCCTTGGTGGCTTTCTCACAGGCCACAGAAGTTGAATCTGGCACTGGTGGTACCCTCACCTGGTAGAATCCGAGGTGGGATCTGACACTCTTCTTCCTTGGAACACTTCAGGATGAGAACTTAGCAATGGCTTAACGCAACAGGCCTGGGAGGAGCCTGTATGGGCAGTGTTTGGAGCGTGAGACGGGGATGTATCAATGAGACAAAAAAGGAACAAACAGTCGTGTCAAGGAAATTCTTACAATGTGACCAGAGCCTGAAAGCTGATAGCTGTGGCCTGTCCAGTGAATGATCAGTCTGAAACAGTCTGTGGGAGCAGTGGCTGCTTGATTTGTTTATTGAAAACTCCACATGGAATGTGTCTGGTAGCTCACTCTTGGTAGTATCCTGCAGCTTCAAGTTGCTTTTGCAGAAGGACTTCCATTGAAGTGAATTGAATCGTTTAAAGTAATGCATTTTAAATCCTTCTGAAAGTCAGAAACAGGTGAACTTCAAGCCATAATCTGTGAACATTTTTGCTGGAACTTAAAAATAAAAATGCAACATGTTCTTCCTATCTGACATTGGCACAGCAGTTCAGGACATGATCTGTAAGTTTGGGTTGATATTTTTTCCTTGGTGTTAGCTGGGGAATGGAATTAAAATTGAGTGTGATCATGATGAATTGGAGAAACAGTCTGGAAAAATACGGGTACAATTCAATACAGACATATGCAGAATTCCAGCTTTAGCAATAGACAAAGTTAATAAACACTTTCCTTACTTGGCTATAGGTCTCTGATGTGTGTGTAACTTAATTTGACAGTTTTCTTCAATTGTACATAAAGAGTTAAATATATCTTTGTTCATTAATGACAAGGGAACAGATATTTTAACAAAAAGATTATTAGGGAGGGTTTAGGACCACCAATTCTTCCTGCACCAGCTGTCATGTATTTACATTGGCTATAACACATTCCTAAATCTTCATTCATATATATTTTTCTCCTTTTTACATTTATATAAGCAAGATCTCTTATCTTAAATTCATCAAAATATTATAAGAAGTTGTCAGCTAATAAGAAAGAGCTATATCACATGCATTTAAATCAAAGTATGCTTGAGAAATGGTTATATGAGGGACTTAGTATTTTTTTCTTTGCTTTACAATTCACTTCTGCTGCTTTTTCTCAGTTCTTCAATGTTGTACAGTTCATTCATTCAAGATGTGTGTTTTTTCCTGACTTACTATGCATGAATTCTCATATTAACATCTGGCAAATTCTGCCAGATGTCACTGAAACAGTTTCTTAGCTTCAGTGCTGGAGATACTATCTCAGCTTTAGATACACAGCAGGTTTGTGATTGCTGTGCTGTTCTGTCCTGCTGCTTCTATATTCTCCATGCACGGGGTGACCTGTGGGGGAGCTGCCAAAAGAAGAGAAATGTCAGGGGTATAAATGTACTTGCTGCATCACACAGAACAAACAACCCCACCTTCCTTCTCCTTTCTCCTTGTGAAGTAGCTAGGAAGAAGATCTAAACCTCTGGAACAGACCTTTCAATGGGTAGAACTTAAAAGTATTAAATATAGTGGTTTTGGGGAGTTTTTTGTGTCAGGAGTAGTGAAATGTGGAAAGCTCTCAAATCAGTTAATTTATAGATCATTAAAAAAAGCCCTCCATAGTAAGGGGCTACACTTTTACCTGCTTGGAGGGTGATCAGCCTTTCTGTGCCTTCTCATGTTCCTGTCACCTCTGACAGCAACCCCTCCATTCCCACTCTGCTCATGACTTGACATCCTTACTTTTCACTGTGTCTGCTTAATTGTTCTGTCTGGCTCCTGCTTTCTTTCGCTACACCTTTTCTTTCACACACAGTGCCATTTCATCCTGCCCTCGTAATTAGCCAAATAATAATCAATAAGGTATTACATTCTGTGCATAAAAATAATATCCGGAAATTAGCTTGCTGCTTAAACAGCCCCACTTCCCTGCAACAGCCTGCTGAATTGGTCACTTCAAATATTACTGGAAACATTGATTGCTGCACTATTCCTAAATGAAATACAAATTTACATACTTTATCTTCCCATGACAACGGTAGTCTGAAATTATACCTTTGAGCATACTTTATTTTACTGTAGTTTATTTTGGGTAAATGGCTTTTGGACATAAATCACATTGTTCCTCCAGACAGCCTTGCTGTAAGGGAGAGTTGTAGGTATTAGAAGATGCGGTGTCACTAAAAGGAGAGGTGGAAGGAAACTGCTTTGCTGCAGGAGCAGTCAGGTAGTGGTCTCCTAGCTGAGGATATTCCAACAATAGATTTTCATGCATACCACTCAGAAATATGGTTATTCAGATCCTTACACTTAATCTGATTGAAATTACATGCAGAAGTAGCCTGTTCCCTGTGTAACAGACTGTGAAATGTTACTTCTTTGCTGCTAAAAGGGGATCCAGAGTTAACATTTGGCATAAAAATGCCAAAGGAAGTGGCTGATCTTTCAATCAAAGGACACAGATAATTTTTGGCAGCAGGAGGCTGATTCTGGATGATCATATGTTAGAGTTATACTAGGAACTTACTTAAAAATTACTAGTTAGCCAAATAAGCAAATAAATAAAACAGATGTTGTTATGAAATCAACTTCAGGCACTTGATTTCAATTCTCTAAAATATGAGATGGATTAAAAAATAAAGCAATGCCATTGTGAAAGGCTTATATGTGCCTTGGTGAAGAGAAGAAAATTGAGAAGGAATGTTTAAATTAATGTGTAATACCAGCAGAAAGTAGAATTATCACACAAAGTTAATCCTAGGAGCTACTGCACACGTTTTACACAGCAGCAGTTCTGCAGGGATTAAAAAAAAATGAAGTGGCATCACTGCTTTTGTGGTAAGTTTTCATGTCAAGGAAGATTTTTCTCAAGAAATTAAAGTGGCATCGTTGTTGTTTAGAAGACTGCATGACCTTTGACTGGTATAGTAATAAAGCATGTAGTCTAGCCTCTGCAGATCTAATAAGGAAAAAGAAAAAGAGAATGGATACTTTGATGAATGCAGCATGGTGTCAGAAAGGACATAAAATATATATACAACCTTAGACTTTGCAACCTCCATTTCAGTCTTCTTGGCAGATTTGGAAGGCTTAAATGTTTCCAAGCTCCCTGATTTGTGTATGTTTAATAGCACACTATTATCAGAAGGTTATCAAACCTAATGTTGTACTTATTTTTTTCTTGCTTTTGGAGTGATAAATTGGGGACAGAGGAATGGGAAAGCAAATGAATTGGTCTTAGTGCAATCTGAAAGAATGTTGCCTTGTATCCATTTGAACCCTGCGAGGCAAAAACATTTTCTCACCAGACAGAATCTGATCTCCATGGTCTATTGAGCAGATAGATCCATCAAACAACTTTTCTTTATTTGTTGGGAAAGATACTTAATATTTCTATTTTAAATTTGTGCTCTAAATCTATATGCTGATTCTGGTATGCCTAGAATAGGTATTACCCATGCAATACATTAGCGCAAAGCAGGCAACGTAGCTTGTCAATCACACTGATATGCATGTTAATCACTACTTTCCTAGATTCCTTGTCATCCACAAGAAATGCCTTGATGGCATTGGGACCAGCGGCATCAACACCAGTACAACATCCAACTCAACATGCTGTCAAAAACCCTTCTCATCTTCCTGCAGCTCTTGCTCCAAACCCTCCTTCCCCTTATCCCCCCACAACAAGATCCTGATGTGAGATCACAGGACAAGACCAGGCATCTGCGCATCAGGTCAAGAGGAGATGTAGGAGAGGCATCAGGTATGAACCACCCTCCTGCAATAAATCCCCCTTTTTACAGCTGACATTCCTGTGTGCCCCGTTCACCACAGACGAGCTGGCTGCCGTGCCCGAACAGACTCAAAGCCTACCTGAACTGGGCCTGAGAGGTGGTCGGATCCACCGGGAAAGCAACTCCAGGCTACAGATCTTGTACTTCATTGCTCTGAGGGGAGGCCAAACGCAGCAGTTGAGGTGATGGTGCAGAGGGGTGTTCCTGTCCCACTGGCACAGACATGAACGGAGACTGTTTCTCTTCCAGAGACTGAAGTGTCACAGTGGGGCACAAGGCACAGTTGCCTTCTGCTTCACAGTTTCTGCTTCACAAGTTGCTCTACTTCACAATTGCTTGAAACACCCTCATTATCATCTGCTCCCCAGGACTCTTTCACTTCTGTTGACTACTAGATTTCTTCACTTCTTTCTTTCTCCAAAATAAGACTTTGAGTCCATCTGTAGGCTCGTGAACATCAATTTCACCCTCTTGGAAAAAACTGTCCAAGAGGTGTCACTTGAATATTTTTTCTTGTTTAATCAGATACAGCAATGCAACAGCATTAACTCAGTGAAGCATAATTTAATAATAACTTATATTCTGTAGTGGGTTTGATCCATTTGTCTGAAAACACTTTAAGACATTAATGCATTAAATTTAACACTGTCCCTCTTGTGAAGTAGGTAGGTATTATAGCCTTCATTTTACAGATGAGAAAACACAGTCACAAAGAATTGAAATGCCTTGCCCAAGGTCAAATGAGAGATTCCTGCTAGAACTAAGAAACTGGGAAGAAGAAGGAAAAATGTGTTTCCATTAGCACTGCAGCAATGTATCCAGCTCCTAGATTTTTATGGAAGAAAATGTGTGCATCTACATACATGAACAATATGTTGTTTTATCTTCATATGTGTAACAAGACACTAGTGTAAATGCCTGCATAATCAACAGCATACTTTTAAATTGAGACAATGCATTAGAGAGATTTTGTTCATTTTTTCATTATTATAAACTAAACATCTGTAGCACTATTATTTTTTCTTGTTTCTTTAACAGAGTTGTCGGTTTTGAGAAATAAATGCACTAAATAAATGAGTGTGTAACCTTTGCCATGGCTGACACAGGTTAATAAGATTCTGGACTGCTATCTCTGGAAATAAACACAAAATCAGTTATTGGCCATTCCTCCCATGTTGTTAAAAGAAAAACAGACCATAGGAAGGTACCAAATTGAGACAAAGCTTGATTACAGAAGGCTGTCATGACATTGGGGGTTTGCCATGAGAAAGAAGAACATCTGGAGCACTGTTAAGGGCTGTTTTGTAACAACAGGGGCCTCTGAGACATGCCTGGGTCGGTCTGGAAGTATTAGCCAGAACAGAGGATGTGTAAATTAGTTTTTTCTTTTTAACTTGCGGATGGAACATGCCAGTCAAGGTAGAACCGTGCCATGGGTCTTATGATTTTCTTTGTGGGTCTGGAAAAACACTTTCTTCTCTTCAGCTGTTCAGTCTTGTTACATGAATGCACGTATTCTGGAAGTACTTGGATATTTCTGATTTTCCTTCCCTCCTTTTCCTGTAATCAATTGCTGCCAGCCACTTCCAGAAGTGTACATTGGCTTGTTGTCAATTTGCCCAGCTTAATCTATGTAAATACATACAAATGCTTTTATCTCTACTCTCTTTCCCTCCCTACTTAATTCTTCTGAGGTTCTCTGCATCTGCTTTAATTTGTGTTGCATGCAGCTCTGTTCCCAAGTTTTGAATAGATACATTCGTTCATCCTGTACATCTTTGCTGTTTCCGGATACCCACAAATTCCCTGCCTCTCAAGCAGTGCCTGTTGCATTCACCCACGTAGAGAAGTTTGTGATCTTTCTAGGGAACACGAACAAAGCCCTTTGTCAAGTAAAAAAGTCACACTAGATTGATTTCACCTCACTCTCTGTGAAGAAGAGGACCAGAACAACAAATAGTCAAATAAAAAATATGGCCCCATTGCATATGCAGGAATCACAGTTCTTGCTTCCCAGCTGTAAGCACTGAACTCCAGCTCCTCAAACAAAAAGACAGAGGGTCTATTTCTGTCTGGAAAAGTCCAGGCTGGCCAGCAGAAATGTGGGAGCTGGAGAGAAGCGATGATCCCAAGTGAGAACTTAGGACAAAATTCTAGTTATCATTCATTCTTCTTTTGCATATTTTTTCATACCCGTTCCCATTTGCTACTCCATTGTATGACACTCCACAAATGTGATTTGTCATCTGTTCTTAAGTCATGCAAAAACACCACAAGTCAGGGTGTCCTTCCCTGAACTTACTTTCTTACTTCTCAACCCCTAATCCCTGGCAGAACAGGAGCAACAGGAGGCCTCATTTCTCTGTCCATGCAGCTCATGAATGTTCTGTCCCAAACAAACCTTATTCAAGAGGTTGTTTTGTGTTGCTGCTCCTGAACAGCATTTCACAGTGCCTTGGACACTTGGCATGTGTCCTCATGGTGTCATTGATGAACGGACAGCAAGAAACACTGGTTAAAACAAAGCAAAATTAAAATCTGAAACCAGAAAGAAAGACAAAAGAAGTCATCTGTGCCTTGTCTCTTCCCTCACTGAAAGAGGCAAGAGACAACTGCTGGCTTCCTGCTGAAGGCTTGTTTTATGTAGACTGATGCATGATATCAGTGTGATTCACTGTGCCAGTGGATGATGGAGGTGTGGGGTTTCTCTTTGGTGTGAAGCAGCAAAGTATTTTTTATAATCTGATATGCTTAGATTGCCCTTATCAGTATCAATATTTATATAAAGATCTAGAAAACAAGGGATGTGTCTTTTCCTCAAGGGCTTGCTTTATGTCACCTTTTTGAGTCCTACAGAAGAACAGAATCAACTAAGTTGGAAAAGAGCTTTGAGATTATTGAGTCCAGCTTATGGCCTAACACCACCTTGCACATCTCCATAGAAATGGTTTTTAGCATGGAAAGTCATGGAAAGTGTTATCTAACTGAAAGATACCAAGGTTTGCCAAATAGCTGCTTAGAAGGTCCAAGTGTTTCTTTATCCTTAATGAGCAGAAAGTAGATATGACAGCCGGAGGTCTTTGCAGAGGCATTTGCTACATTGCTTTCATTAACTTTTTTTGGTAAAAAAGCCTGCAGCTTTTTTTACAATGCACCTAATGGTCTCTTGTCTTCTCACTAATGTATTGATACGTCATAAGATAAAATAATAGTATGGTATACGCATCATACATGGTGTACTATATTGTAGTGTTTATTATAGAATGAAATAACAATAATATAAAATAATAGTGTGAGAGATGGCTTCAGACCTTTAAGGAGCTAGTTTTTAGTGTTTTTATTTCTGGATGTGGATGTTAGCAAGAAGGATTGCTTAAAGTTTGTTGAAATTCTTTTTCTGACCAGAACTAGGCTTACTTGTGTATGCAGTTAGACTGTTGCATTTTGAAGCAGGTATGGTGTCCAAAGTACTGTAATTTTAAAGACAGATATTAGAAAGCCAAAATAGAAGTTGATTTGCCACTTAAGGGAAACTTCTAATTTCTCAGGGATGCGCTGATGACGGAAAAAAGATGAGAAGGACATGAATAATCCACTGCTTTTCAGGAAGGATGTATTCTTGAGACCAGAACCTCAGGAAAACAGAACAAAATTCTGACTTGTAGGTGCCCTCCTACAAGTTAAAATCTTTCCAGGAACACTTTATACCTGTTCCTGCCCTAGGGGCTAGTAGGATCCTCCTTAACAGTTTCCTTGCATGGCTTCCTTCAGGAGTGTTTTAAAGGCTGAACCTGATCTTTTGGCATCAGAAACACAATCTCACCGAGTTGCTAGAACAGCAATTACATCAGCAGGTTGCAGTGCTGGGTTCTTACAACAATTAATCTGCCAGCAACAGAAAACTTGTCCATTTTCTTTTTATTTTGGGTATGTCCAGGAAGTCTTTTTTGAGAATGTAGGTTTCTATTTTGATCTGATAATATTTTCTGAGTGGTTTTAAAATTGAAGTATTTTCAGACAAGCTCTGTGCCAAATGGAAATCTTTTCCCCAGTTGCTCTCTGCTGCTTTGGGAGCAAATTCAGTGCAAGTCAGGTATACTGTGGGCAGAAGCTGTCCTTTCCACAGGCAGTAGTTTTTTGCTTCTGGCTGGATTGCAGAGAACTAAGCCCAGACACACAGATGATACGGAACTAGAACTATTTTTCAATGTTTTTCTCATCCTGCTATTTTGCTTTAATGCAATCAAGAAATATGAGTTATTTTCAAAAGTCAAAATGTTATTAGAGCTTAGATCAAGAGTTTTGGTAGACAATGGAGGAGTGGCTTGGGCAGGCATTGTAGCATAATGAGACCTCACCGATTCATTACGTCATAGGTTCTGTTCTCAAGGTGTAATTTATTAAACAACAATAACAATCTTTGTGCTAGTTGGGGGGGTGTTTGTTTTTTTGTTTTTTGGTTTTTTTCAGATCAAACTGTTAATAATAATTTCAAGATATGTTGCCAGATTATGGCATAATTTGTATTTGCATAGTCTGTTACAGTGCATGTATGCATTTGCTTTCAAGATCCAGGATTTAAAACACAAAGTTTAGTGCATTTGCTTGGAAAATAAGAAATGCAGAATGACATGCAGTGTTTGACAATTAAGTGAATACTGTCAGAAAATTACACAATGATATTTTCAAAGGCAATAGGAAATGTGATTCCTTTTCTTGTAAAAAGACTGATCACCCGGGGTAGGAAACCATGTAAAAAGAATCTTTGTATGAGGGAATTTGTTCCACATAACCATATTTTACTTTTCCCCTGACAAGTTCTTTGACAATGACTATTTTAATGGCTGCTGAAAATGTATTGAAGATCTGGAAGATAATTAGTATTAACAAACTTGCCTCCTATGTACTTTTGTACATTGTCTAATACAATCTTAATTTGCCACAGGCATTGTATATTTATTAAAAGTGACATTTCTCCAAGCAGATGTCTCATATGGGCAAAGAAAACTAAGTTAGAGAACAAAGACTGTGTGTATTGCCTAATGTTCTGCAATTGCAATATTTCCGAATTTTCTGAAAGTGAAGACCTGAAATAGACTCTTCCAATTTCTACTTGTGTGGCAAAAGTTTTTACTTAGAGTAACATGAATTGCCTGCATATTTCTTGCATAATTTTTGGACCGAGTACTTAATCTGTGTGTGTATGTGTAATCATATACATATATGTATACACACACATATATATGCTTACAAACTTCCAACCTGCTTGACAGTAATTTTTTACCCAAAAGCCACATTTGCTAATTATAGAATGGGTTAAGTTTATGTTATAGCTTATTTCTGGATTTTATTACCAATACCAGATGCAATGTTCATTAGGCTGGATCATTTTATCTTGGACCTTTGCTTTATAAATTTAATTTAATACAGATACGCTTTTTTGATCTGCAGTATGTAAAGTCTTAGGCATGGACAAGAGGAATTAGTGAGATTAGAGTCTGTGAGCACTCTGCAGAGCCATAATTTGCATCACAATGCCTTATAAAGTCAATCGTAGTAGAATTTTTAGCATTAATTTAAGATGATGCATCATTCCAACATGCAAAACTTCTTGAACTTTGACCCAGTAAGTAGAGCCAACAGATTATGAATGGGAAAAATTCCTTCTGGAAAATCCATTCATCTGCCTGTGAAGAGTTTGCCAAACTCAGTCAGATTAGCCTCTTACATGGATGGCTAAGTGTAAACAAGGGATTTAATGCTAGTCTGTAGGTCATGCATCAGAGCTGAGAGGTTCAAATACAAGACCTTAATTTCTTTGCCTCTTTCCTTACTAATCTTACGTTGCACTCACATCAGGTGTGTGTGTCCAAAGGACACTAGGAATGCCAATAATTAGTTTTAATTCGAAAATCTTCAAGTGAATCGCATCAAAATTGATCAGAAACTTTATTATTTTGGTTAAACTGTGAGTAGTGCATAAGCACTTTGCAGCATCAAGAACTCAGTCTTTTGGTTTTCATACAGTCATTTGAAATAGTTTATTAACTTCAAAAGGATTAATCTTAATAGCTTTAAAATGAAAGCCCAAAACTAGCCGGAATTGTTGGCTTAGGACCTACAACAGGGAATTAGTGGCTTCCCACTCACCACTAATGAGTGGATTTTTTTTAAGCTCTGTTTATTTATGAGCACTGTTGAATACAAATTCTTGTTAAACAAGTCATTTTAGGGAACCTGCTCTGCTTGACATCAAAATATATTCAACAATCATATTAACAAAATACTGTTTGCCCAAGAGGCCACATAACTTCATCTAATAAGAAAAAAAATGCAGTGAAGACCACGTGCCTTAAGAATATTAGAGGGGAAAATACGATACAGTTTTTGGGGTAGCATAAGTGTTCCTCCTCTGTTGCACCAGTGTCATTCCTTTTTCACGAATAAAAGAAATTTGAGCCAATTAAAACCAACAGAGTCTGTATTTTAATGTATGAGGACAGAAATTTTTTTTGTTGTTTCTTGGCTTCTGGGAACTAACTAATAACACTTACTGGGGGGTTTTCTTCCAGATTCCCTATTTTGATTCTATTTTGATTATGTGTAAGAAGACTGTTTAGCCAAGCTTAACAATTTTTTGTTGTTGTTTTTCTTCCATGACCTCAGGTTTTGTTTTAAGATNAAAAGAAATTTGAGCCAATTAAAACCAACAGAGTCTGTATTTTAATGTATGAGGACAGAAATTTTTTTTGTTGTTTCTTGGCTTCTGGGAACTAACTAATAACACTTACTGGGGGGTTTTCTTCCAGATTCCCTATTTTGATTCTATTTTGATTATGTGTAAGAAGACTGTTTAGCCAAGCTTAACAATTTTTTGTTGTTGTTTTTCTCCCATGACCTCAGGTTTTAAGATTTTTTTTTTGGTCACTGTTACAAAATGAGTTTTTCTTTTTCATGTAATGTTTTCATCTTCTCAGCTTCATGCTTCTTCGCCTTTTCATGTTGTCCTGCTTTTACATTTTTGATCATGATGTTCTCTTCCATCATTTTGTTCTCGCACTGTAGCACTGGGGCGTGCCATTTCTGGCATGCAGTGTGCCAGCAGGAGCGCTTCTGTAGCTCCCTTGGCACGGATGCTCCAGGCTAAAGCTGGAGTTCAAGCAGCTGCAGGTGACCTTGGAGTAGCTGCAGGTGACCTCAATGAAGCTCAGACACTTTGCTTGCCCCTTTTTGCAGAAGCGCTTGGGTGCTGGGCTGGGATTCTTAAGTAAGGGTTTGCTTCTATCTTCTTTCTTGACATATCTAATAACCCCAAAAAACAAATTAGTTTTCACAAGGAAGCAGAACCACTCAGCTTTGGCCATCTGCTGCTGCTTAGCAGGAGAGCAATCCTGGTCCTGGAAGAGCATATCAGAAAGGTCAACTAGTTTTAGTTCCTCAAATTACTCCATTGACAGATTGACCTGTAATTGTCTTCTTCCACTGTGACAAATTAAAACTCACTTACAGTGGGTAATGATTTGCTCCATTATATAAGATGGAGGTGGGATAATTTACTGCATTCCTGTTCTGTGCTGGAATTGTCCATCAGATTAATTTGGGGAAAAAAAACTACACTGTGATAAAATGTAGCATTAAGTGAATTGTACTCCAGCTCCTGCATGATCCAAGTGGATGTCTCATTTTGCATTTCTGAAGCAATATATACAATATAAAAGGGTTCTCATTGTTTTTGCTAAAATATGTACACTTATACACACACAGAAGAGCTGATCCTTGTCGCTGACAAAGGTATATCTTGGGGAGATAAGGCTCCAGATCATTACAAAAGGTATTTAGAATAGTGATATATATAACATAGTAGTAATATATTATATATAAACAATTTTTTAAAGTTTTAATTAGTGCATGATACCAAAAGTATTGAAAGGTTGCTACCTGACAAGGAACATCAAGCTTGCCCTTGAAATAATTTTGATTAAAATTACAGTATTTGAAAAATAAATTATAGAAACATATGGAAAAGGAGCCATTTATATGCAGTTATGTGAGTATCTGCAAATATAGCACTGAATTTTTTCCTTGTTTGTTCATTGGCAGTGTCCAGCTAAACTGCTCTGCATCAGATTCCATCATTATTTCTGTCAGCTTCAGTGCCTCATGGTTTTAGAACTTTCTGTTATTTCAGCAGTGAAGCAGAGCAAGCACATTACCAGTCAAATAATAATAAAAAAAACCAAACCAAAACCCAAAAATTGAATTGATATATTTTCTGTATCCATGGTAATAAAGCTCAGTAAGGCGGGAAGACTCTATTATATCATCATTACTGACAGCTTGTGACTACTTACCCAGTTGTGAGTTGCCTCGTACACACAGGATCAGCTCCCTCTCCTAGCGTCACTTTTTTTTAAGTTTTACTGTGCTTCTTATACAACAGTCATCTCCCTCAAAATTTATTTTCTGGATCTCAAATGCCATGGTAGTAGAAAGAAAAAAAACCCCAGAAATTATAAAAAAGTATCTATCAGGTATGGAAATGATACCTTCAGATCCTTTGGAGTAGTGACCTTTCTGGATCTCCCTAGCTGAGCAGATTTTTTCCTTCTCCCCATCAAAAATTATTTTTATGTGTATTATTAACACTCTTTCAGATGCACTGCAGTGTGAAAACCCCTGGATAGCCTGGGCCATGAAGTAATTCTTGCAGAGGCTCTGTGGGCTGGAAAATAAGCAGGAAGTTCAGGAGGAGTGGGGGAGATGACAGGTATTAGCCAGAGACAGTTCTGAAATATACTTTCTTCAACCTTTAGTACTGCTGGCATGAAGGCTTTTGTTGTGTATTTATGCTTTGTTTTGTTCGAGGGGTAGCACATTCATAGTAAGTGTGAAAACGATGGACCTTTTCCTTGCTTACCCAAGGGCAGTGCACATGCTTCTTAATTTTTACTAGCCATTTTTATAAACAGCAAAGGTATACTGCTTGGATGTATGCCAGTGGGTTGTTCTGTCATTTCGGCTTCTTTTAAAATCTGAATAGCATATAGATTGTAAAGCCATGATGCACCTGGCTTGTCTACAATTCTTGTCTCCTTCACACACGTGCACCCCACCTTTAAGAAGAAGAATGAACATTAAAGTAGTTGAAGGTAGAAGACACAAATGAGAACTGACTTTGTGTGAGTAGACCCACTTATGTAAATCTCTGAATCAGTCTTCACAGAAAGTACTACCATTGAAAGCTATAAATATTTTTTAAATTCTTTCTGAATGAAGATCAGCGTGAGGAGGTGCCTAACTCCAGTTTCAGTCAAGAAAAAAAATTATTCTATTTTAATTTTAAATAGAGTTATTAAAGAGTAATAGTGCTCGCATTTTGAAGTATATATATTTAGGGTTGGTGAAAGGTGAGGAACATCTACATTTCAGGTGTAATTGTTAGTCAAGCTCTATAAGCACCTCTTAGGGATTTAAATATTCTCCTGAATGACTTCCTACTAGATGAAAAAGTCATCTAGTCTAACTTCCTGCTCCAAGTGGCATTCCTGCCCACACTGCAGAGGGTCTGTCGTGCTCAGTTGGACAAACCTCGGACATCTCCAGGGTACAGACTGCAGCTTCACAGGCCCACCCAACCCAGTGCTGCTCTAGCGAAAATGTTATTCCTGATGTCCTGACAAATTTCCCGGGCTGCAGTTTGTAGCTATTTCATTGCCCACTGTTATGTTATCTGCCAGGACTGTTATCTCTGTAGCCCATTTTCAAGTACTGTTCTGTTGTCGCTCAGCCAAGCTCAACAAGCCCACCTCCCTCAGCCTCTCTGTGCTGGGCTGCGTGCTCCAGGCTGCTGACCAACCTGGCAAATGGACTTTTGCTGGAGGACCAGAGCTAGACAGAGTATTCCAGATAAAGTGCCAAAAAGAAGGGAATAATATCTTCCCTCGTATTGTCTGATTATGTCTAGTTATATTACAGGCTAATTGCATCGTGGCATAGCGTTTGAGAAATGTTTGAGAAATACGGAAAGATAATTTTTCTAAAATAACGCTGTTCTTACAAGTTGCACAAAAAATAGGGTATGCTTCCAAGATGTCTTGCCAGCAGAAACAGCACTACATGGCTCTGCGAAATCAATGCATGAGTCTTCTTTATCAAAATCCTAAAAAATGACTTCAAGATGCAAGGCCTGTTTTTCTCAAAGTTAAGATGAAGTTTGCACTTGATTAAGCTGTAGAAGCAAAGCCACATGGAAAGTGATTGTGGGCTAGATTCATCTTTCTTTCTGGCAGTGGACCCAGAAAGACAAGTATCCACCACATACAGATCCTTTGCATTTCTTTTTGCAGGGAGAACAGCACAGGGGAAATATGTGAGGGTGAAATGCCTTCCATCACTCACAGAATACTTGCTGGTAGCCTTGACAAAGATATTGAAGATGGTATGAGGGATTTGCTTCACTTCTACTTTGGACTTTGATTTTTAGTTGTCTAATTAAATGGGACTATTATTTTAAAAACGTATTTTTAATTACTGGAAGTTACTCAAAAAATAGTAAATTTTGAGCTCACCTTAATTCCATATGGTACATGTTATAATAATTTTTAAGAGTATTAAGAAAAGAGGTGCACCCTATCACAAACTTTGTAAGTCATATGCAAGCTTCTATATGTATTTTGTATTTGAGCATAATCTCTTCTATAACTGCTTTTTACCTCCTTTTTTCTTTGTAGTTCTTTGTCCAGTTTGATATTTGCAACAACTCTCATTTTAATAAAAATGTGGAAACATATTTTCTGTTTTTATTGTTCTTTTCTTTCAACTCAACTTTAAAGGATATGCATTTCCTTTAGAAATGTATGTGTTGTGAGCAACCATATCAGAATTGAGGCTTAATGAAACACAACTTGGCATAAAGAGGCAGGTTTAAATATGCTTGTAATTACAACACAGTTTAGACCTTGGTGTCCAAAATCCTTTTTTGTTGTCGTTGGTTTATTGTTTGTTTGTTTGTTTGTTTTTCCTCTTTTTTTGTTGTTATCATAGGAAGAGGCCTCCTGAAAGAATGTGTTTTCATGTGATGTAACTTCAGTAACCAAAGAGATGTTCCTATTCCATAAATCCTCTTCTCTTGGTACAAGATGTATGATAGCAGTGGCGGGCAGCCAATCTGGTAGAAAAGCACAAGCAATTAGTGTAAGAAAACAAGTTAAACAGATTGACAGGTGCATAAGGATTTGTAAGTGTCCTGTTGAGATAGATTCAAAGGAAGTGCTTGAAAGAGGGTATTTTTGTACATAGATTTTTTTTGTAACACAATGTGTGGACGTACGAGTTTTGTAGGGAAGATGACAACTGGGGATAAAAAGCTGCTGTTGTTGACAGGGGGAACACAAGAATTGATGCATTAACTCAGTATTGAATTCGTTGGGGAGTGATAAACAGGAGCTAGACATAATTATATAAAAATATAATAACATGCTTGATGGGAGGAGGGTGGAAGCAGAAACTCTACCTTACACTTTTTTTACCCTTCTGGATTTGAAGCAAAAAATAAAAAATTCCAGTTTTACAGGGAAAAAATTTCCCTCATACACATAAAACCTGTAATTTTCTGGAATTTTTTTTTTTTTTTACATCATTGAAATTTTATTATTTATTAGTCAGTCTCACTTCCTGCAGAAATTGTGACAAAAAAACTTACATACAGAAAGAAATAACTGAATTGCCAACAATAATCAAGAGTTTTTTTTAAAAAGAAGACTGAGTTTAGAGTAATACTGAGTACAACAAATTGAAGGGTAAGGAAGGACCAAAAATATGAAATTTAAGAGTTGGAGAAGAAGAGATGAAGGTGTAAGTTAAGGTTGAATTTCTGGATCGGGTTGGATGAAGGGAAAGGTTCAGTAAAGAAAAACAACTATCTCATTTGCACTGGCAGACTGAAAAAAAACAGCTCGTAAGACAGGGGAGGGATAAAAAACCTGATTGAGAGGCATGGCTGATGGTATCTTTCGTGTAGAGTGCTGGGAAGGTTGTTTTAGGTTTTTTGTTTACTTTTTTATCTCCCTCTTTTAATTGGAAGGACTTGTTTGGGTGTGGAACCTAGATGGAAATGGGAGGCTGCTGCTGCTGGGGTGGCTGAGCAGAGATCTGCCCAGAGGGAAGGTGGCAGCGGGAGGCGGGGAGCCTGCGGAGCACCAGGAGCGTTGGGGAGGCAGCGGGGAGGAGCAGGGACCAGTGCACTAGTGACACAAATGACAGAAAAAATTCCCCACAGGCAGAGGAGGCTGGGCACAGTCTGCTGCAAATCAGAAAGTCACTCAGTTGGCCAAAACTGGGCTGTGAAGCAAGAATCGGCCTACGTTTGCTGTAGTGAGAATAATAAATTTGAAGCAGACCCAGAAGTTGTCTCTCTCAATTATCTTGATGATTTCCGATGATTGAGGGCATCGGTGTCAAGCCGTTATTTCTTTCCAGAATGTAACTCTCCAATCAATATGTTGTACTAACACTTCCAATGCCTGTAATGAAAATAAAATAATTTAAATATGTAGTCAGAAAATTGCATCTATCATCACATTCTCTGCCATATAAAATTACTCAAATTTTGAATGCTTGATATAGATTCTACCTGAGATGTAGCAGTCCCTGTAGCTTTCAGGCTAATCTTCCCCTTCCCCTGCCCAGGAGACAGACAATGCAGCTCAGCTGGATGAATTTGAATATACCAGCCAAAAAATTAATATTGGAAGAGTATCTTCACATTCAAAATTTCATGCTTCCAATACAATATCAACTACTGATACTTGAAAATGTTTTCTTTGTGCTTTTCGGTTTTGTACTTGGGGTTTTCAGTGGGAGGGAGTTGTTTGGTTTTTTTAAATGTCGCTTTTTCAATTTATTCCGTGAATTCTCCATTTGACAAAAAATGTTCTGGTTTTTGATTGACTGTTTTCAGTGGCCATGCAAAGTGCTGAAAAGTGTAGCTAACTCTAGGTGCTGGGGAAAAACAAGTGACAGAGTAACACAGCTTTTCATTTAAGAAGCAACTCACACCTCTAAGAAAGGACCCACATTACAGTAATGTGCTGCCAGGCTGTGCATTACCTAACAAGGGTGTTTGCTTTGGGCTCGAGCACTGGCACTGCATTTGCACAGATGGGACAGCCTGGTAAAGTACACAGAGCCATTTGCCCAGCTCTCCTACCAGAAACCACAGCTCAAGAGGATTGAGGAGATAACGCACCCTGAGCCCCACCCCACCCTGAAATGACACGGTTTCATTGCTTCTTGTTTTAATTAATAAAAATGTTTTAATACACAGATTCAGTCCACCTTTGGCTTTCTAAAACTTTTCTACTAGTGAGATTGAAAGCCTATTAAGATTTTACTTGGTTTTGAAACTCGTGGAATATTGTCACCTTCCAGCTGGAAATGAACCAAAGGCAAGCTACACTTGTCACGCCAAGTTGTCATAGCTGCTGCCTAATAAAGGTTATTGACCTGAGCAGGATGGCTCTGTTCTTAACAAGCTGCTGGTGGGAGGGACAGATGAACCAAGTTTACCAAGGCAGACGTGGGAGTTTTTATGTTGTGATTTTGGTTTGGGATTTTTTTGTTCATTTTTTGTTTTTCCTCAAAGGAAAGTGTGTGTTTATTTGTAAATGTTTATCTTCTAAGATAATGTGATGTTTACATTCTTGGAGTGCAAAACACTGCTATGCTGCCTGTTGTTTTCCTCCCTATCATTTCAGCATCTTTTATAAAATATATGAATATACATGTCATGCAAATGAGGGTTTATAAGCCAATAAATAATTGTATTTGCATTATTGCAGGTGCGAATTTTGAGGTCAAGTTACAGTCATTAAAAGAGTTTTATAAACATTTCTTTTTACCTTGACAAAAATAACTCATCTTTGAAGCAATTACTGTCATGCAAGCCACTCAACTATTTTGGATAACTTGTTTTTGCTTTGCAATGCTGTTTGCTCTATCCAATGTGGCTAATCTGTGCAAATGCAATAGGAAAACAATTTGCTTGCTGGTAATCCTATTGTTCAGCAGGCCAGACCTTGTATGACATCTCTGTAGCTGTGCTTGTGCAGTGCCTGGATCAAGCAGTGATTCCCTTACTAGCAGAAGCAAACACGAAGTGTATGTTACATGGCCAATGAATTCAGCTTGCATGAGCTTCTTGCTCCTTGGGGTGGAGCTGTGAAACAAAGAAGGAAAAGTAATTCTACAAAGAAAGATCTGGACATCAGAGTTATGAGATAAATATCTGCCAGAATTTGTGGAGAGTAGGGTGATAGTCCAATGTCAGTACTAGAGGCATACCCAGGCTTTAATAATGATGTATGTCTGCTGTATATAGAAACATTTATGACCTCATGTTGTAATTATGTGTCCTTTAGAAAAAACCTGAACACAGTAGGCAAAGGTTTGAAGGAATTTGCTTGAAAATATAATTTGGAGATCATCCCTGCAAAATATTACAACAGCAGTGTCTTTTGAAGAAGAAATCAAACCGAATTGATAGCCTGGGGAAGTAGAAACTTTAAAGTAAGACCATGCGATCATCAGATGGAATAAGCAGTGTAATAACTTTTACAGAAACATAGGTAAATTCATAGCTGTTGACTCACTGATTTTTCACTGCATATTAAATTATTCCTAATTGAAAATTTTTAAAAAGCTAGCAGTCACACAGGCAAGAACCTCAGTGTCAGACAGTTCCCTTCAGAACATTTTCAAACACCAATTTACAAAGAAAACAACTTTTTGACCTTCAGGATACCTTTTGGCTGATATATGTAGCTTTGAAGGACATTTTGCTTTCTTCCTAGTGCTGCTATAGTGCCAATGACAGTTCTGTTGTATGAGGCCTCAGGGGGGTTAGATACAAACACAGATGACACTAAAATGTTTTGCTGAGGAAGTCCTTGATTGTAACCTGATAGCATAATGAACAACAGAAGGTGTCAAGTGCTATTACAGTTAATGGGGCTCAGTTTTCTTGTCATGAGCTTGAACACATCTAATCCTCTTCACAGCACAGCTTCCACCGTGGTAAGGCAGAAATAATTGTCAGGATTGCCAAAAACCTGGGATTTGGGTTTTATTGTTTTTCCCTCCCTACCCGCATCCCCCCGTCTCCAGATGGAGAGGGATAGGTAAGTGGGAGCATATCAGAATAACAAAGTGTGGAGAAAGAATTACTAGACTAGAGAAAAACACCAGCAGAAGGCAAAGGCAGCCTTCCAGTACAGCTCATGTCACACCGTGTATGGACTATCCTGTTTATAGCAAATGAAGATCTGAAGCCAGCAGCAGCTGAAAATATGACTGCAAGCCTCAAGCCAGTGGTAGCTAACCAAATATTGCTGGGCAGATAGACAGATTCCTGGGACTTCTAACATATTTGCTAATCAATTATGCAACTGGCATCTAAAACCAGAGATAAGGTGTGAAGGGCACAAGAAGACACATAATCAAGACTGGTGTTGAGCAGCAAACAAGTGACATATTCAAATGCGCAGGTGACTGGTTCAGCACCTACCTAGCAAGATGGATTGAGACAAGGTGACCAAGATAAGGCAATAAAATCATTGAAGAAACTTACCAAGACAGATGTAGTCAGAAAACTATTACAAAAGAAAAATCATAAAAAGAGCTAAGCAAAGCAAACTGAAAAGCTTTTATTTATAACTGAAAAAAAATCACTGTATTCCAGTAAAAGCAACGTGAAAAATAAGAAATATGTCCTTTATGAAAGTGATTAATGTAGAGGACAGAAGCCTCCTAGCATTAAATAATGCTTTGCTGTTCATTAGTCTGAGTGGTTTATGCAACCGGTATTTACGAAATTTGTTATATCTAACTACAAATAAAAAGGGAATTAATAAAGAGATTGGAAATAGAAGGGAGAAAAATAACACAGCATCATGTAGTTTTATAAGCTTCAAATAGCTACTTGAGTGGAAAAGAATTCCTCTGAAAATTTTGCTTTCAGCATGCTGCCAGAAGTAAGCTCAGTTTTACTACCGTGCCTCCTTACTGTGTGTGGCCAGAGGAACTGGCCAGCACTTAATGACAACGATGAGAAATTTATAGCTGAGGCATAAATACAGTGAATAGCAGAGAGGTTATATATAATGGAAGTGCAAGTCGTGTTCCTCTACAACCATAATTCTGAAAGAATAAACACTAAACTGTTTCCCTTAGGGAACAATTTGAATTATTCCTATGGCCTGGTTGTGAGGACAGCTACTTGCTGTAAGACTTGAGGGTTGGCAAAAATGATGCATGAAAATGAAAATCAAAGCATGGATGTATCTTGAAGGCAATCATGAAATGAAGAACATCACCCAGAAAAAAATCGTGGGTGAATTGTAAAAAGGTCTAAAAACCTCTAGAGGCATTACATCCAACTAATATTTTACTGTTTTTTTCTCCTGGAAGAGAGAAAGAATCATCACAGGATCTCCCTCAGTAAGCAGCTATCTAGAAAAGCCTAGTTTTGTTGCTGCTTTATCCTGAACACAAGCTTTTGTGGCTCTTGAATTCTTGGAGCTCACAACTTTCAGGTGGCCCAAGTGCAATGTTTTTGTTGAAGCAAAGCCACGCACCTGGGAGCTGGCACAGATCTTGCTGGGTACAGCAGATCCTAGATGCTGCAGGCAAGTGGCCAGCAGAGCTATCCAAGCTCCTGCTCCTGGGCTCCCCCCAGGTCAGTCTACTGCTAATCTGCAATGAAATGGGAAGTTCTTCACAGGCAGGAAATATTAATTACTTCCACGAGCTTGAATTAACTCTAGAAACCTGCTTCCTTGTTGAAAGGAAGGTCACATGGCAGGTGACAGGAAGAGAGCCAGCCAAAATCTCTGCAATGCTGATGCCCACACAATAGTAGGGCTGGCTAGGCCAGGTCTTTCTCCACCCCTCAGACAGGTGTCCTTCAGAGGGAAGACATCTGTACAGCCTTCCCACTTGTCAAGCTCTTTATTAACAGAATTCAACCTGAGTTTGCAAATAGTTTACTATTTTCTTTAAAAATAAAATAATAAAAGAACCCTTCACAAAACAAACAGCTATCTTTCCTCGCTTTAGGCACAGCTGAACAGCTGTGAAGAAGCATTTCTGCTATTGCAGTGCCAGTCACGGCAGAGGAGCAGCTTTTCACAGGTGGCTCTCATTTTCTGGGTTGCTGACTTGCGACCTCACTGTTTGATTTGCAGAAGCACTGAGTACTTGCAGCTGCAGCTGGAGTTAATAGTAGCTGGGCTTTGAACATGGAAGAGGATCATGAAACAAGTCTTCTGAAAAGCAGTTTTCAGCACTTTCAGACTGAGTATCCGAAATTAGAAAGTGTGTGGTGGTTTTTGGTTTTTATTTTTTTTTTTTAATTTTAATTTTTTTTTACTAGGCTCCTTTTATCAGTTTTTCTTGCTGTATGAATGCTGTGAAAACAAATTTATTAAAATGTATCATGCATGTAGATACTGTAATAATGAACTTATAGAGGAAACATAGAAGAACTTAATTGCTTTCAGTCTGAGCTCATGTTAAGTTTACAAAAAGAGAATTCAAGGAAGGAGAATATGGTAGGGCTGCGTGCTGACTCAAGTAGGACAGAACAAAGAGTAGTTATCATCGCTCTGTCTTTCTCTCAGAATTGCATGAAATGGTTTAAATATATACTGGGAGCTGTAAGGTCAGGTACAGTCTCTCCATGTTGTGTAACTCACTTCAGTTGTATTACTACAGTCTTATTGTGGTATAAATCAGAAAGAGTGAATCTTGAAGGAAGAAGCCTTTCATCACAGTGCAAAGAGAGGTCCTGTACTGTCACAGGCCCTAACATAGTCTGTAAGTGCTTATAGGATATTCTGAGCAATGAGTTCTCATGCAAGGGGCCTGGGGTAGCCCCAGGTGAGCAGTGCAGTCAAAGACTGAGCTTCAAAAGTCAGTGGTAGCTTATAAATAACAGTACTGTAAGTATATAAAACATGGCACAGTGGTTTTCCCTAGCTTCTGTAGTTACTGATGTTTTTGCTTTATTATCAGGACAGTGTAGGGACAGAGATACATCAAAGAATCATTGATGTGATAGTCGAATAAGGTCACCTCCAGTGATAGGAGGAGAAAGCTGAACTGCTGGGTTTCTCTCTTTCTTAAAATGTTAGAGAGGAAACAGTGTCCTAGGAAAGGATAAGGAATCCTTAAAGTTTTCTTTCTTTCTTCTGCATCGCTGAGGCTGGTGTAAGAAATGTTGTAGCTGTTTCTGATTAGTATCCATGTATCTAATTGCAGTCTGCCTGCTTATGATTGATTGTGCTTAGGATGTTATGGCAGTTTTGCATTGCAATTAGTTTAGAAACTGGAAGGTGAGTTTTGATGTATTTGCTTGTACTGATTTAAGATTTCCCCTGGCTGTCGGAAATTACCATCTTCATTAAAGTAAGAATGAGACGTGTACCTGCAGTTCCACTTTGCCGTTTCTTAACCCATGAGGACTGAATCCCTGATGAGAGCAGGTTTCTGTAGGAAGCCAGACTGTTAATGGGACGACCTGAAATGCACCTTCTTGTCTTGCTCCCTTGGGTATTTGCTAAGGGCTAGCTTGGGGCAGCCGCCACCGTGTTTAGTTCTTGTGCTGGTATCCAAGTGTCAGACTCCAATGTGAAATTTTAAAGCTCTTGTCTGCTCTCCTCTCCTTGCTCATGAAGCTGTATTACCCTGCTGAGAAGGAGTTGGGAGTGCTGGTGGTTGAGAGGCTGGACACGAGCTGGCAGTGTGCACTTGCAGACAATAGAGCCAACTGTTGCATCCAAAGCAGTGTGGCCAGCAGGTTGAGGGAGGGGATTCTGCCCCTCTGCTCTGCTCTGGTGAGACCCCACCTGGAACACTGCATCCAGCTCTGGGGTCCCAGCACAGGAAGGACATCAACCTGTTGGAGTGAGTCAACTCACTTCAACAGAAGTGAGAAGGGACATCAAGTCGATTAGAGGGATGGAGCACCTCTGTTATAGGGAAAGTGTGAGATAATTGGATTTGTTTAGCTAGAAAAAGAGAAGGCTTCAAGTTGACCTAATTGTGGCCTTCCAGTGTTTAAAGTGGGCTTTTAAGAGAGCTGGAGAGGGACTTTTTATAAGAATGTGTAGTGACAGGACAAGAGGGAATGTCTTCAGAGTGGAAGGGAGTAGGTTTAGATTAGATATTAGGAAAAAAAATTTTTACTCTGAGTGTGGTGAGACACTGGAACAGGTTGCTCACAGAAGATGAAGATGCCCTGTCTCTGGAAGTATTCATGGCCAGATTGGATGGGGCTCTAAAGTGGTGAAAGGTGTCTCTGCTCACAGCAGAGGGGTTGGACCTATATGATCTTTAAGGTCCCTTCCAACCCAAAAATTCTATGATTCTACAATACTGTGGTATCCGTCTGCAGATTGATGCAATGACTTCTTTAGCTCCATACACGTTATCAGTATAAAAGTCTCTGTAGGTTTGGTGTTCCTATGAACCCAATGCATGATAAAATACGATGTCTAGAGAATGTTTACTAAAGCAGAACGATTTTTCATGTTACTGACAAAACAATGCAAATAGTGAACATCAGCAGGATTTTGCAGTTTAAGAAGTCAAATTCATTGTTGTCTATTACATAATACATAAAGCAAAACCAGTATGAAAGAATGCATGCATATCTTTATACCAGTGAAGAAAACTATTTCCAACATTGGCTCTGTGTGTCTCCAAAAAGATAGTCAGCTTTTTTAATTAGCAGCAAACTGAGTATGCTTCAGCTATTTTCTGCAGAGGCTATCATAAACCCTGGAAAACTGTTCTGGAGTCCTCCTACCACTCAGTTTTCAAACACAGGATTTTTGCTTCCCTGGATTTCAGCTTTGAAATGATTCCAAGCATCACCCCATGCAGCAGGATGACAATACCTGGAAACTGGGACAGCAGAGTCACAAGAAAGATTGCATGCTTTCAGTAGAGTACAAGTGAAGGAGACTTTCTAACTCCTAGTAATAATAATAATAATAATAATACTATCTCAGATGGGAGAATAAATTCTGCCAGCTTTTTACTTTGCTAAGCTGTGTGCTCTGAAATGAGTCATCATCAATTCATTTGGGTTGACCCAATTCAACTTAAAGTAGAGCTTCATCTGCCCTGATCTGATCAGAACCTACACAGCTTGTTGGTAGCTATAATGGTTGTGGAAAGGAAACTACATACAGTGATTAACAAAAATATTTTGTTACACCTACAGCCTTGCTCAGGAATGTGTATAATATTATGTCAGCATATGGCATTTTTTTACATGTTGGTTTTTCAAATATAAAGAGTCCTTGTCACACTCTTCCTGTAAAATTTATTCAATTCCTGGCTGCTCTTATTCCTGTTGTCCCTTCTTTCTGTTGATGGTCGTGCCTGAGAGACCTTTTTTCCTTGCCAAATCTGTCAAGGTTTGAAGGTCAGTCACTGGCAGACTGAGCGTCATGGTTTTCAGAGGTTTCATTCCTGGCCCGTACTCAGGGCAGTTGCTGGAGTCCTGTAGCGTTGCAGCAGCGTTTCTCTGTATCTGCCTGTTGTGCTGTTAGCTGGCAGCTGGGATGCAGTGAAGAGAGGAGCTTTTTAACATCCTGGTGTATCTTTGCAGATCTGAAGTCTTTTCCTTCACCTTTCTGTTACTGTTGGGTGCATAAGCTGGTTTGCTGTGGGCTGTTAACTGTATGGTGAAACAATACTGCTGCCTGCTCCTTTGGGTGGCAAATCTTAGTTCAGCTTTCATCCTCTCTTATCCCAATTTGCCTGGGTAATATTTTCTTGAGAGCAGCATACACTTTGCCATTAAACTGGCTGCAGCGTGGGAAAAATGTGAGACATTCAAGTTACTCTCGTGATGTAAACTCTGCAAATCCTTGACAGGCAAATTGGAGAGAACTGAAAGGACTTTGGGAGGCTGTGTTTTCCATATATCCATCCAAATATAAATGGATCGATTGTAACTGTCACTTCTTAGAAGCTTTTTTCTAACCTATTCTTAAAAATCTCCAGTGATGGAGATTCAAATCCTTTCCTAGTCATATATTCCAGCTTGCAGTGTTGGGCACAGGAAACTTTTTCTACCTAAAACCTGTGATGCAAGCCCATACTTTACTGCTAGAAGATGTGGAGGAGAAAATGATACCTTAAGCTGCTTTAATTTGCCACTTAGATGCTTGATGACTCTGAATGATTACCAGTTTTCACTTTCCAGGGCAAACTGTCCCAAGTCATTTAACCCTTCCTTACAAGCAATACTTTCTAGTCTTCTGCTTGGTCCCATTATTTACCCAATGGCCAACTGTGAAGAGCCTGGATACTTCTTTAGTTTTAGCAGTCACAACTGGGCATGCTGGTATAGACCTGGCTAGTGCCACACAGGGCAAAAGCACTTCTCTGGTTGTCTTATGGACAAGACTCTTCCTTTTATATTATTGCTATGGTGCTTGGTTTTCTTAATTAAGTATAAAATGAATCATCAGCTGAGATCAGCACCTGCCGCCTGCCCCTTGGTTATTTTTTTTGTTTTGTTTTGTTTTGTTTTTTGGGTTTTTTTCTTTGTTTTTGTTTTGTTGTTTTTTTTTTTTTTCTTGGGGTATTAATCTATCCTTTGTCTTTAGATCTGAAAATGTAAAATTTGCATTTGGTCTTACTGAATTAAACGAGAGGTCCATGATTTCAGTGGGAGCCCCTAGAAAGTTAGCCAAACTAAGCAAGTTGATGAGGAGGACTACTTTATAATTTTCTTTTTTCTTTTTTTTCTTTTCCTAAATAAAACAAATGAGAAATGTGCTAGTTTTCAATCAGTTGAGTATTGTTTGTGTTAGGCTTATGTGCTATTTTTAACCTATTAAATATGAAGTGTCAGAAAATCAACTGAAAATTTATTTGACTGGAGTCTGTACTTCAGGGGAAGGCTTAGGAAAAGCTCTGCTGTCAGAGGGTTTCACTGTGAAACAAGTGCCATTCAGAGACCCATAAGAGTGGATGTGTATTTTTGATGTGTTTATGGTAGCAGGCAGGGAATATACTTCTCAGTTCTTCCTGAAATCCAGTCATGTCCTTCAGAGTGAGAAGATGTGTCTATTCATCTGCTACTTCAAACAGTGCATGCACAGTGGCTATATTATTTCAGACCAGAAAGAATCTCTGTTAAACACTCGCCAACTAAATCTTTTGTGGCATTTTTAAATTTTGAAACTCGCTAGTGAAGCCCTGCCTCTGAGTAGCTGCATACTGTCAGTTACTCAGTGACATTTGGGATATGGTATTCAAGGATCCATCTCCAAATGCTGAGTTTAGGCTGTCAGCACTGAGATCGTAGCCATAAGTATCTGCAGTTCAGACCAGCATGTTATGGAATACTTAAAAAAACAGCTTGATAATCTGTCTTTCAAAATAGTAGATCTTCTACTTCATTTTTCTTAATAGATCTTTTCTTCCATAGAATACAACTCCATATATGTCAGTGACATTGTTAAAAATTACATTAGGATTTTTTTTTGCTGTTTTGGATTGTTTTTGTCTAGAAGATGAACTGTAAGCACCTATTCGTTGCTATTTGCTAAGTGACGTCTTTAATTCCATTGAGACCCTACATGAGCAAAGAAAGAAGATGCAGACCTTGAAGCTTTTTGTGTCTATAATTTTCTTTAGTGATTTTACTTGTGATGATTCCAATGTACTACATGAGGTTTTTAAATCACATTTAAAATCTTGTGTGACAGTTTAGCTCTTAAATCATGCTGTGGTGCAATGATGTACTTGGAAAACAAACTAGCACTGATTCTGAAACAATGCCAGCTAATAAACATGGTGGGAAAATGTTCGCCTCGCTAACGTTGCCCAGAATGAACTAGATGTGGAAAGCTGCAAACCCAAGGGAAAAAAGAATGTTTAGGGGCATCTTGCAGATGGTAATTTATGCAAGGCTAAGTTAAGCCTATGCAGTAAACTATGGGTAGAAAGGAGCTGTACGTTTCTCCAAAAGATCCATAAGAACACATCATCTACTCTGGTTTCCAGTGGTGGTTTTCCATTTTTCAATGTCGCTGTTTCAGAAATAAGCTGCTGCCCCTCCACTCCTCCAGCCTTTGCATGACTTTGTACCTGGTGTGTTCACAAGCAGAGTTTGTCTGCTCTCCCTCTGCTCCTTTGTACAGGCTGAGGTCTGGCCTGTGGGTGAAGTCTTGCTCCTTGGCCTCACAGGATTCAGGACAGGCATGACCCAGCCTCTATAGTCGAGGCAAAAGAGTTCAGCACCACTGTATAAAATCTGGCAGCTGACATGGTACCTTACAAAGGGAAGAGATGCCTCTTCCTCCTGAGAAAGCAGGGTAGTGTTTGGAATGAAATATAACCAAAGTCATTGCCTACCTGTTTGTCCTAAGAAGCAGAAATCCTGCCTTAGTTAGACCTATCATGATGGGCAATCAGTGTTATTTGTAAATAAAAATGGGATGCAAATGGAAATTTAGACAGGAAACATAAAATTCTGATCAGTCTTTTTTTCTGCCATACTAATCCCTTGACTAACCTTTGAATTTAACATGTGTTTAATAACTGGATTAAGCAGAGTAAAGAAAAATTTTCCTTAATAGAAGTAAGTGGAAGAAATGAAGTAAAGCATTTAAAAATAGCTCAGACAAAAAGCTTTAAATTGCATTGCAGAGATGGGTGGAACAAAAGACTAACACTGACTTGCCTCATGCTTATTTATGTATATATGAAATAGCGCTTCTTTTATTCTGAGTTAAAGTTTGAAATTTATCTATTTTAAAATTTCTGTTGATGATAGAAATCATCTGAATATAAAATTTGTTAAAACTCACTCTTCTGTCATAAACTAGAATTTAAGAATTCTGAAGAGTGGATGATATTGATGGGCTTTATTTTGTTTTCCTTTTGTTCAAATAGCAATGTTGATTGCCTAATTATCTTTGATTTCCTGTGAGAGATAAAAAGCAAATGTCTTTTCAGCATGTGTGGCTTTCACATGATATTAAGATGTCATTACCTTCTAGTAGCTGGCCTGTAGGCCTAGTAAATTTTTGTTGATCCAGTGAAGGTAAACTGCAGAAGTGAATAGACAAAAGCTGTATGACATCTAGAGATGTAGCCTGGATGCTAATCTGATAGGATCTAACCAGGTTCCTAGACTGGTTAGAAATATTGTGGGAGAAAAGAGCTGTATATATATACTTTTTGTTTCTGTATATGAAAGAACATATTTCCTTTGAGATATAGAAAGTGAAATGCAATTTGTAGGGTAATTGATATATAACTGTTTTCTCCTCAGCCTTGTTTTTATGTAGACTGTAGACAAGTAGTGAGATATAGGTAATTTCAGTCTTCTGTAAAAGGTCTACAATTGCCTCAATGCTGCTGGCACCCTGAAGTTCCCTATTATCATCTGGTCTCAGTCAAGAGCCAGTGATAAGCTACATAGAATTAGTCTGCTAAAATATTTGTGTGGTTTTTCAAAATTAATTTATAGTGATATAAACGGTAAGGTTCAGTGAGAGATTCATTCCTTGTTGTTGCACGAAGCCAAATAGCCACCAAAAAGCAAGTAAAATACTCTGACTTCCATTGCAGCAAGGATTTGCTTAGTAACTAGTCCAGTGCAGCATTTAGTGATTTAGTATAGTAAAGAAATACTTGCATGGGTATTGGAAGGGAAAATCTCTAAAAGACCAGCCAGACTTTCTCCCACATCAGACAGAAATAGGAGTGTTGAAGTGAAGGATGAGAGTCCTATATAATAGTATAAAGGAGAGCTAGTCCATAGGAGCATGCAGATGGCACAAGGGAAGGCTGTATGTTCTGCAATCTTGATTGTTAAAGGAGGGACGAGTAAATCAACAGAAAGAAGTTTTACAAAAGAATATGAAACTTTTTCTTTTAGTTGGTTTTGATGTTGCTATTTTTTCTTTTCTTTTTCTCCAGAAATATCCATATCCCTTGCTATTTAGTACTCAGCAAGGGCCTGACTTGATTCTAACTGTAGCTCTATATTTTTTTCCAAATATAAATAAATATATATACAGCAAATATAAAAAGCAAACCCTTTTTGCTTCTAAACAATTTGCATTTCTATCAGATGTGAGAGATCTAATTATAGAAACACATACAGGCTGCTCTGTACTGACATGCTGGAAAAATCTGCACAATTCTGTTTCTCTATCTTCTGATTCCTTTTATCTCAATGTTTTCAAGAATCAGTTCTGAGCATGCTCTCCCTTCATTTTTACATAAATGGAGCATACTTATCATTATTTAGAGATTTGGGTCCCCTAAAATAAGTTGTTAAGCAACTTTAAAGCCTACATTCTCAAAATTTCGGGAGAGAACTAGACATGTGAATCACTTTGACATTTTTGAAAATATTGCTTCAATCCTCTCTTTCATCTTGTAATTTTAAAGGATTAAAGGCTTGACTGTCCTTTTAAGTCACAAGCCAGCATTATCACTGGGAGTAATGGCACTGTATTTCAAGACACATAGAGCTGTCTATCTTTAGAAGACTTCTGAAAGCTTGCTTGTAAACTAGATAGATGTTAAGATCATCCTGAGATTGGGGGTGGCTGTGGAGGCACAGGCAGCTCCGGGAGTGGTGGTTTGCAGAGCTGTGCTCTTACAGCTGCTTGAACAATTTCTTGGGTGTAGTAGCAGATAAACAGAGAAACTCCAGCTCTTTGGGAAGAATAGAAGGGGGTAGATAGTTTCAGGGCTTGCTTGGTCTGAGGTACCACTGTAAATACATTCTGATAACAGAAAAAAACTGTTGCTTGGCTAAAAACACTCAGTTTTGCTATCAGAATAAGGTGACAACAACCCTATGTATATCTCAGGTGAAAAAGAACACTTAAAAATAACTTTTTTTTTTCCCCAGAGCTACTTAGCATATGCACTTAAGTACAAAGCAGTACTAGTACTGCTACTACTAGGGCTAAAGTAGTATGCTCCTCAAAGTAGTATTGATTTTTATATACCTCTTACTAGTTCCTAAAGTTGTATGTGTTAATTTAGAATGTTTTAGTCATATCTCCTTGCCCTTTGCTTTCTCGGAATTAGTTGTGGTATAGATGGATGTCTTTTTGGATGCAAGAGCATCTTTAGTTACAAAATGAGGCAGAGGTCTGTTAAAGAAATGTATTTATCCAGTCATTTATTTGCCAAAATTCTTCTCAAGGACCTTGCTGCAAGACCCTCCAGCGCAATGTATCTTGCTTTCTGTACACATCGTCTTATTTGGATTTAAGTGTGCAGGTGTCACAGTGTTCTTGACTTTTACAGTTGCCTAGTTAACCTCTTATTTATAAACAGTTCCTCACACTGCCCTTCGTCCTCCTGGCCTGTTGTCACCTCCTGTCCCTGGCTTCTGTGCTTGTCCCATACTGCTCAGCTGCTGGTGCTCTGCACCTTGCCAAACTTCCAAAATGCAGCATCAAGTCCTCACATACGCTGCTTTTCCACAGCTGGCTTTCCAGATATAGATTTGACTTGCAGCAAAATAAATTTGCAGAGAAAGCATTTAGCTGCCTTGATTTAGTCTGTATCCCAAAGAATTTTTGTAAAGCAAATAATTTCTCCTCTCTACATTGATAGGTTTTATTGAAGAGCAAGAGATTATTACACTTCAAATGACAGGTAGAATTTCAAATCAAAAACTAAGTCTCATCATAAATGCTTCAATTTCAAATCTTCGTATTCCTTGTGCTGCTCTGAGGGAGTCATAAACTTGTGTGTTTTCTGCTACAGCTCTATACAGTACATAAGGGAGCCTGGAAAACTCCATATATTATACAACATGTAGCTATTAGATTTCATTAAACTCTGGCTGGTAGATTGGTCTCTAAAAATAAATCCTTTCTGGCCTATGGACATTTACAAATTTTGACAAAATTCCTCTTGATTTCATCCTCGATAAGATAAATGGAAGGAGATCTTTAAACTTATTAGGCATGACCGCATACTCTGGCCTGTATAGGTTTCCTTCACTTAGTAAGTTTATAGGTTGGATTAGTGAGGATGGTCATAATTATTGCATCTTGTCCACAAAAAGGATGATAAATGTCCCAGCTTTCAACTACTACACTGGAGAAAGAGTAAGCAATCAAAAACATTGGATAGGCAACATTGCAGGAGAGCTGATTTCTTCTTAAGAACAGTCTTTGTTTTAGGAGCCTTTCTGGAGGAAAGACTCTTAAACTCTATTGGAGAATCTCATTTTCATTTTTCTGATCCCTTCCTGCTTAAGAAAGACACATTGTTTCCAGAGTCTTTCGAGATTAAAGTCACAGACAGACCAAAACCTCCTAATACCATGCCACTCTTTTCTTTCCACTTAATTTTTTTGAATGCTGCATGCTTATGATGCTGATAGGGAAACACAAAACATCCAGTGTCTTGTGTATGCTGCTGAGGGATACTTTTTGTGATTCAAAATGCTACATCTTACTAGAGCTTTAATCTTTCCTTTGCTTATTTATTATTTATTTATTTAAACAATAGGATATGGAAGTAGCAAATCTTGCAGAAAGACTGCAAACCATATTTTTTATTATTTTCAATCTTGATGACCTTTTCTCCATAGCTTATGCTAACTTTCCTTGAAGCTAAATAGTTTTGACTGTGAGTTAATTTCAGGCTGTCTCACTGATTTAAAGTAATACATTTTAAACTTAGAAGAAACTAACTATGTTTTGAAGTTGGGATCTGGAAACAAATAGCAGCAATTTACTTGTATTCTTAATTCAGAGTAGCGAGCTACCACCTCTAACTGTATTCCTGCTTTGTGTACATTATCAGTGGGATATTGGGTATAGTGACAGTAGTAAAGAAGGATTTGCAGATCACTTGAAAGGCTGAACAAACATCTGTAATTCTCAAGTGTATGAGAATATCAAGTGGTAATAGAAACATTTTATAGTTTTTTCTTAATTGAACATTAAGACCTTTGCATCAAGAGTATACTCAGTTCTGGTTTATGCATTCAGCAAAGAAGCTGGAAAGGATTCAAAGTAAAAAATAATGAGTGATGTGACATTTGGAAAAATAATCTTAACATAAGAGAAAAAGAAAGTCTATTTCATTAGAGTTGCTTCAGAAGTGTCCTGATCACAGCCTGGGGCAGGATTTTGTTGGAGACTGTTGTGCAGGGTAGAATTGGCTGTAAACAAGCAGGGAAGAAACTGGCTTGTCAAAACACCAGCTGCCTCCTCACTGACTGTCTTTAACTTATAGACAGGTCTTTAATTTGGTAGGAAGCTCCCAACTTTAACAAAATCCAATAAGAAAATTATTTTTTGCATTGTTTTGATAGGAGTCTGAGGAGTTATAGGCTAAAAAGAGCATAAGCACATAGCAGGCATGTAACATTAAACAGTAAATTTCTACCTACTGAAAGATTAAAACAGAATTACAAGTGACTATTGAAATTGAGAAGCCTTCTCTGAGATGTCTGTCAATTTAATTGAAGTGCCATTGTGAAGAAATTAGCTTTTTACAATAATTTTTTAGTACTTGGAAAAGGTATATTTGTGTAGCAATGTCACAAATTTGGCTTAATGACTTGAAAAACAGAAACATCCTAAGGTTCCTAAAAAGGCAAATACCTGCAAGAACAGCAGTCCAAAAACTCAACCTCCAGCAAATTATTATGTGTAACAGAACATCCAGTTTTTGTCTGGAAAACACTGCAGAAACCTAATTTGATGCTTAATTAATAGATATTTCTGATTTTATTCAGTCGTCTTGGCCTACTGCAGAGGAAAATGTGGGGTTTTTTTTGTCAGCCATGGAGAAACAGCCCAGCTTCAAGACTGCTTACTGAACTTTAATCTCATATATCATGAACATAATTATTTATAAATTTCTGATCAACTATTCCCAAATAAACAGAGCCATTACAACACTAGTGTCAAATACTCATGGTCAAGGTCTTTCTTGGTGATTGCCACTTTCTAAATCAGACAAAAAAAAAAGAGGAATTGAAATTATTATTCCACTCTGAAACTTTCATGTCTTGGTCCCATACTTGAAATGCTGTATTCTTAAAAATAACTGATACATCGTAGCCCAAATTTTGTCAGAGTGTATGTCCAGAGTTTTGTCCAGAGTTCCCTGTTTATGTGGGTAAATGGTTTTTTGTGCTCCCTATTACTAAAGTTATTTGATTGAAGTTGTGTTTGAGTAATATCTGTGCCCAGTATGTAGAAAATGGTATCTTTGGGACAGTAAATCACATTTGTGACAGAAGATTTTGGAAGTAAGACTGCGAAGGTTGTACAGCCAAAAAGGGTATTTGAATGAATGGGGGGGAAATGGAAATTATCCAATTTCAGAGAAAAAATTTTTGTCTTTAATAACTCATAGCTTAGTTAAAGTGTCAAAACCCGAGTTGAAATACATTTTTTATGAACTTACAAAAATGCTCTTCAGCCCCTTTTTTGTCTGTTTAGGCAAACTATATACTTTTCCCCTCTTGGAATGTGGTCAAAAAACTTTCAAAAACATCTTCCAAGTGGGCTGCTGTGAGGTGGAGGAGGAAGGAGGGCAGGTGGCTGCTGCAGCAAACACATGCTGTTATTACCTGTAGGAGGTTTGCCCTGTCCCCCACCTGTGAGCTTAGGAAAGTCGTGGGGAGCCTGCTTTGGGAATGGTACATGATTCTTGGCTGCAGGGTGGCACCACAGCTGCCACAGTTTGGCTTGGGAGTCTGAGCTGGTGGTGTGAGAAACAGAAATGAAAAAAAAATAATGCAGATGGCTTTTATCTACAGCAATGAAAACATCTTAAGTTTGTCCACTGTTTCCATGGTGACCATGCCATCATATAGTCTCCCTGGGTAACAGGCAGGAGGCGGAGAATGTTCAGAGTCTTGAAATATATAAACCAGCATATTCTTATGAGAAATTGTTTTGCTCAAAAAGCAAATAGATGAGGGTGTTTTTTGTAGAACTGCATCTGTGCTTGCACTTGTGCAGTCTCAGAATGACAGTGGCTCTATTGATGGGGCTGTCAGCTATTCAAAAAGCTGTGTATGAGAAGTAAGCCCCTGTCGCATCAGGGGGAATTATCCAGAGGCTTGTGACACCTGGATAAAAAGCTAATCTGCACATTACATCCTTTCAGGTTTTGGTGTAGTCCATGCATATCCTGAAAGTGAGTGACTGTGAACCACCTGCATTGGAGGGCTTCTCTGCACTTTTTGTTGGTCAAAAGACACCCAACCCTTTCTTATGTTGATCAATTATTCTGTAGTATTGTTTGCTTCGGTTTTGTGTTTTAAAGGATGAAAAGAAAGGGGAAAACAAACTGAAAAAACGTGGGGGGGAAGAGAAAGAAAAGCAAGGAAAAGTGGTATTTTCTACTGACAGGACTAGACCAGCAGGGGAGTGCTGCCTAGTACTGGCTGCTGCATTCCGAGCCGTGGAGGAGATCCTCCTGCTGGAAGGGCAGGCTGCACGCTCTGCACCTGACAGGGAAAGGGGTGCAACTAGGAAATCTCCAGGGGAGCCTGGTGAGAGAACACAGAGGAGCAGTCATGCATGGCGAACAAGGAGCTTTGCTCACAGGAGCAGGCCAGGACAGGCTGGACTTGGAGGTTTTCACCTTGGGACCCCAGATTGGCTTCAGTCACTTTACTGTGTGACCCTGATGTCTCAATTCCTTTGCAATCCCATCTCTTTGTCCCTTTCTTCTTGCAGTTAGACGTGGGAGGGGTGAGGGGTATGACTAAACCTTATGCCATCAGATTTTTCAGTTTGTTCTTGTCCTACTTGACTTCGGTTACCCTCTGTCCTGGCTTGCCCTTGCAGGTGGCAGCTCAGGTGGCCCAGTTCCTGGGCACAAGGCATTCCTATTCAGCTGGGAACCCAGAAGGACACTCGGGGAGTATGTGAAAGGCTGGTTTTCATTTACATGAAATGATATTATACATACATAAATACTCTGTGCATATTTATCATCAGCATCTGCAAGACTCATCTGTACTGTATCTAATAGATTTTGTACAGAACTGGTAGATTTTTGCCTTTTAAAGGCAAACTCAAAGGAAATGCTTCACTTGTGCTTACTAAAAAGCTAAGGCAAACAAAGGTGGCATGGGAGTCTGCAACTCCAGCAACTCAAGTGCTATGGACCCAGAGGCCACTGTTGACTGGGGCTGAAACATTTTGACCTTCTGTTACTCCAAAAATCCTGTTATGGTTGAGGAGGACACATAAGTAAGCAAATAAGCATACACTTTATGTATGTAAAGCCAAGCATTTATTTGTTAAATAATGGAAAGATTATGAGTCTAATTAAGTTGTAGAAAAACGAGGCTAATAAAGACATTAAAATTGTCATACACAAATCTCTTCGGTTTTGTCCCATTCCTGGTGTTATGCTACCCCATCCATTCTTCCTCTGGGTTCTGATGTTGGAACAACCATGTTGGTCCAGCAGGATCTACTGTTAGTAAACCCGTTCTGACTCTTTCCAGTTACTTGCTCTTTCATGTGCCCATGTTCAAAGGGGATTTACTCCATTATTTTCCCAGATCTGGTGTCTGTATTTCTCTTTTTCACCTATGTCAGGACCTTGAACCCTGTTCCAGGGTCGTGACAGCCAATGCTACAACTGGTTATCCCATGCCCACCCGGTTTTTCCTGTTTTAGTGAACTGCAGATCCAGCTGTGCATCACATCTGGTTGGCCCATCCTGTACCAATGTCAACAAGTTACCTCTGACACCCTCCAAAAATCTCTCTCAGTTGCTTGTGTCCTACCATGTTGCCTTTGCTGAAGATGTCAGGGCAGTTACAGACCCCTATAAGAGCAAGGGTCTGATCCAGAGACTTCCTTGCATAATTTAAAGAAGGCTTCACCAACTTCCTCACTCTGATGTGGTGTCGTACGTGTGTTCTGTATCCTGCAGACACCCAGAGCATATGGCAGCTTGAGCAGCATTCCTGGGCCCCTGTGCACGCCCTTCCTCTGGCAGCAGGATTTGGGATGTAGTTTCCTCTGCACTCTAGAGCAGGCTGCGTCTCCCAAGACTGAGTGCTCCTGCCTGCTGCTCATTTTACTTGTGAGGAACTCCAGTGCTGCCCTTGTGGGGAATGGCGCTGGGATATTGTCTGCATGTGTGTGGTGAATCTTCCCTCAGCAGGCCCTGTCTTCTGCAGCAGCTGGTGCCACTCCTCTGGGTACTCCCTATGGTCCCATTTGTTTGATCTCCAAAGTTTGATCCTGACTAAGTGTCTCTCAAGTGCAGTCCTTCTCCTTGTGCAGGGGGTGTATTACTGTCTGTCTTGCTAGTAAGCTGGTCTAGCAGTACTGAAATTCATCTTTTTCAGCCCATTTTTATGCTAAAGAAAGCTGTGTGGAGCTGTTAGCATTAACATTTCACCTGTTTTTCATATTTCATTCCTGTCAGCTGCAAACTTTATCAGCTGAGATTTTTTTTGAATTTCCTTTCAGGAGTGGATCTGCCTTCTTGATGACCTTAATCAAAGCAGAGAGGTTTGAGATTTGGCAGACTGTTTGTGTCAAAACATGGCTTGATTGATGGTGTAGCCAAGGTGTGTTCATTATTCAAAGCTGGAGGGTTAGATCTGCTTGTCTGGCTCCTGGGTACTTTCTGGGCACAGAAGTTGGTAGCTGGGAGGTTCCAAGGAGATATTAATATGTATATATACCCTCTTACCTTCCTAGCCCAACCGACAGAAAACCTGAAAATGCAGAATTCAGGTACCATTTAAAATGAAGTGAACAACAGAAAATAATGTATGCTGTGACACACCTAAGGACTTTGGGCAAAAATGGGAGAGTAGAAGAGGTGCAAATAATTTTCACACATGAAGAGGAAGATAGGTGGTTCATTGGCTAGTCCCCAGGTATTCCTTTGTGGCACCTAAATTACAACCTGTCCTGTTTTAGAGAGCTATAGAAAGGAGAAAAGCTGCTTGCTGTGGGTCCACAGCAGGTGAGTGTCTTAATGCTTAAAGTCTTGCAGTGGTGATGGCTGTCTCCAGTTTTTCAGTCTCCATTGGTGCAGGTCCTGTGCACATCCCTTTTGACTTCTCTTCCTTGCTTTTAGTCATCAAATATTCCACAAGATTCGTGTCTGCATGAAAAAGAATAATTGAGATGTAAGAAAGGTGCTCCTTCAGCCTTCATATGATCACCACTACAGAGTTTACAAGAAAAGAAAATAGGCGTTTTGCTCTGGAGTAAATATGCTGCCTCATATCTGCAATCAGCAAGTCTTAGAACTAAGGCTGTGTTTATCTTGCATATTTTTGTGATGTTCAGCAGTTTGATAATCTGTCACTGAATGATCCTGTTTCCTTGTTGCTCAATCTCAGTTGATATCTGTGTTCTCAAAGAGATCAAAGGATTTTGAAGGACTTCGAGCACTTTGGGAATTAAAATTGTAAGCGTAGGAGGAAGGAAGAGAGGAAATATTTTGTGACCTCCTGTCCAACAGTCTTGACAAACACGGTGAATTGGCATGCCACTTCCAAATAACTGTAACTCTCTCAGGGTGTGATAGCATTTCAGGTGAAGTTTTCATCATTTACTTCTGCAAGCAGGCTTTGACAAGGGAGTTAAGATAAGAAACTGCTGCCTTTCAATTTTCTTTTCCAGCAAGTATTGAATTAAGAGTTAAGATGTGATGGAAAAACTCTGAGTTTACTCAGCCTTGTGGTTTGACTGGCACAGAATAGCCAGGCTATCTTGGGGATAGTGTAAAGGATTGTTTGTTTACTGTCTGTAATGTTGTGGGAGGAAGGGTTAGTGATGCAACTGGAAGGAATTCCACACTGGATCACAATGATCAGCAGGTTTTGGGTTTTTTTTTGATGTCATATTAGTTTTGTAGGTTCTTACCTCATGCTGATTCACAGTAAGGAAGCTGATTGGAAAGTTTAATGAGACCTCCCACCATGATTATTTTCCTGTCTTTATTTCTGTTTTAAGAGATTCCACAGAATCAATTAGGAGGGAAGTTGCTTTCACCTTCCACACTGTGTCAGTATGTCTGCTCAGAAATGCGAAGCTATAATTTTGCTATTTTACTGCTTTACAAAAAGATAGGGCTGTTCACGATTTTGGTGCTAGTAGCCTAGTGGTAGCACAAATAATGGGAAAATCTTAGCAAGTGTTCAAAGATATCTTACATTTTACTGGGTTTTTTTTTTCCCCATAAAAGAAATATCTGTGACATTCAATAACTGGTAATATAACTGGGGAGAAATGGAGTAGCCACAGTGAACTTGTCATTAAATATGTACAAGCTAATTAGAAATTTGTGAAAGAAATACTTAATAAAGCCTGGTGTCCTGGAGATTTGAGCCTTCTGTCCCTCTGCCTGGCCTCTGTATGCACTGTGAAAAATATAATTTCAAGCTTTCTTCAAGTCCAGTGGGATTTTGTCCCTGTTCAGCTTTTAGAGCGCTGCCAGCTACCTCGTGTTCCCTTGTGCCTTGGGAAGAGGCAGCAGTGGCTCATGTGGAGTTTGTGTGTGGCCAGACAGTGCCCGTGTGCTGCCCACTTGGCAGATGACTGAGCTTCAGGGGCTGTCTCACCTGACACATTAGAGTGCTCTAATTTGCCTCTTCCTGATTCTTGGTCACTTGTTTTTCATCCAACACAAAAATAATCCTTTACGAGTTCAAAAGGATGAAGGGTTATGAACAGAATGATGGATAGGCAGAAAACAACTGGTACATTTAGAAACTCACTCAAGAAGTGAAAAGCAAAGAGCAAGATGTGATGTTTCTTGCAGCTTTAGAATTCTGTGCCTAGGCATTATAAAGAAGCTTTTCCTCTATTTTTTTTTTTTTTTTTTTTTTTTTTGCTATAGGTAAGAAAACCCTCCCTGGGTGTAATGCATTCAGTCTAGGGGAAAATCAGTGCTAGCATTTCTGGTAGGGATTGACAGATTTCATCCTCAGGGAAGGATTTGGACTTGCTAGTTTTGGGAACAGAATAATCCTTTCTGGATTTCAGTCACAGTCAGCAGAAACCCAGAATTTGTAAACAATAACAGAAGCAATGAGCAGTACGGAGGAGGGAGAAATAATACAGAAATGAAAATCCACCACAAGGAAATAGTGGTAAATTTTAAATTCATCTTTAAGTGAAAGGAAGAGTCACAACCAACAGTTGAGGGTAATTCTTGAAAAGAATGTTGAAAACTGCTGGTAGGGCAAAATTTAAGAAAAAAAAAGTATTTGTACTGTACGGTACCCACAGTGTTAACAGAAGCGGTATAAATGCATTTCTAAAAATATACGTTTACGAAGAATGTCAGTGGAGCTGCATGAGTTTTTACCAGGGCTGATTTCCTTTCATATTTATAAACCTTGCCTACTTGCATGGTCTCTAAAGTAATTTGAAATTCCGTATTTGCATATTTATTTCTTAACCTTAACATAGTAATAAAATGTATAACCATCTCCATTTTATTATGTATCTCATGCTTGATTTCAAATTAAAGGAAGAGAACCAATTCATTATAAGCTATGATAACTACAGGGATTTTAAAAATTAATTTTACAGTAAGTGAAATTTGTTTCTGTGTTTTTTAATTGTAGTTGTATTTTTATATAATAATGAAATATTATAAGGTTGGGGTTTTTAATTTTTTTTTCTGTATGTGTAAAGAATCAGTATCACATGTATGCCAGGTAACTTTGCATGTAAAACACAACAGGAGTTTGCTTCTGCAAGAATTGCCATGTCAATACTTCGTTTATATATACTTCTATGAAGCTGCTTTATGACAGAGAATGTGTGTATATTGTTCCCCTGGATGAAGGATTAGGGGAAAAACCCCCTCCATTTACAAATCCTTCTGACATTATTAATAAATGATAACTCACTTTTCAGGGGGAATATGGACTGTATAATGACAGCATGTCTGTTCAGCCAACCAATTCTGTGATTATAACCGGTGTTATAAATGAGATTTTCTAGAAATAGATTATTACCAGGAGACAGAATAGGAGAAGTATTTTCTCTGTCAATGAGATTTCAGTGTCCATAAGTATACATCTTGTGGAAAGATTTATTTGACAACTATAGTAAGTGTAAAATGAAATAAATGCTAATGTTGTACATATCTAATTCATCTATATGATCTCCATATGGAAAACATTCACTAAAAATGCTCAGTTAATAATACTGACATTTTTGCACAGAAGGGAAGGCTGAGTAATTTGGGTGGTTTTCTTGTTTGCAGTATATTGTGCTTATTCTCTTTAGGAGAAAAGAGAATTGTGCTTAAACCTTGATATACTTGAATCATGCAAATCATGTAAGGAGGCAAATTGCTTTTCCAGATAATGAACACATAAGTGGTGCTTTAAAATTAAATGAATCAGTTTAAACTTTAGCATTTATATAGCATTTTATTGCTATCAGTCTATAAAAAATTTACATTCTGCCATTGTCTTCTCGGCCTCGAATTCTTCCATTTCATGCCCTCTTCTTGTGTCAGGCATATTAGTCACCCTGAATGTCTTTGACTTCAGGTTTCAGCTTGACATGATTCAGAAATATTACTAATTTACATGAAAGTGTGACACTTCACACACTGGGTCAAGTCTGATCTGCTTGGTATATCTATACAGTCTGAAAGATATTTCAGAATGATTGCTTAAGAAAGAAAGTAATTTCCCATCTCCAGAGTTGCAATGAAAATCATTAGGTGTGATATAAAAATATTCTTTTAAAAGATGGAATATTCAAAATATTCCAGATGCTCAAAACTGAATGTGGAAATAAAAATTATCAGGAGTTTAAGCTCCTTATATAATTTAATTTCATCTGGATGCAATGAGTAAAGAAACAGGACTACTCTTTGCACATTCTGCTTCATAGGATAAGTAAGTCAAGCTAAAATGTAGCCTTCCCCTAAGACAGGCTTCTAAAATAACAGTAGTAATGGGAATCTGAAGTCTTTCTCTGCATCTGTTGCAAAATGAATTAATCATTCTCAAATGTTATGATTCAAGATGCACATGATGGTCCTTTTTGGGTTATTTGCTGTGTCTGGAAACATTTTGGTAGATAATTTTTTAAATTACGTTTGATGTTTTTGCATTTAAATGTGATATTTAAATATTTACCCCTCAGTTTCCAACCGATGAACTCCAAACTTGACGCGTACTTCTGTTTTACGGATTCATCATGGAATGGTTTGGGTTGGAAGGGACCTTAAAAATCTTTTTGTTCTAGTCCCACCCCTCTCTTCCTGCTGTAGGTTCTGAAGACTTTGTAAGTTACTGCTCACCTACATATGCACCACATACAGGTGTGTTACATAGTCCAGTTGTCAGCTCTGGGCTAGAAAAATGTTGCTATAGTGCCTGCTGTGCTCAGAGGTGTGTTTGCATCCTGTGAAGCCTGGTCTGAGCAGGTTTGCAGAGCCCGGGTGCAAACCAGGGATGCTCTGGGGCAAAGAGCAGGAGCTCCTGAGCCAGTGTTCATGTGCCAGCACAAAGGCAAGGCTGCAGGAGACAGGCTGCTGTTTTTCCAGCTGTTTGGTCATAGCCAGCCTGCTCGTGTGCACTGCAGCCCTTTGCTGCCCTGTTTGCCTTCAGAGGAAGGGAATCCTGACCATCAGTCCCGAAGGAGTCCCTTGCCCGGGTGGTCTGCCCCCAGAGGCCCTTTTATTCCGTCAGAGCAATGGGAGAATCAAATTGTCTCAAGAGATCAAGAGACCTTCTCCCTTAGGATCTTTCTTGTGCAATGTTAGCTTTCTTGCATTCATTTAGGAGGTAGAGCGGAGGAGGAGAAGAAAATACCAGATTTCCTCGCATTTTTCAAGAAATACCATGGAGTCCTCTGCCTAATTTTGTTTTAGCAATAGGAGGAATTAGTTGCAAGACACAAAATCCTAAATTCAGATTTAAACTTGCCAGCGTAAATTAATGTATTAATAGGGACGAATGCAACTCTGTCAGTGCAACTGTAAGCAGAAGACTCTCTAGTCCTACGTCTTAATATTAACATGTGTCCAATATCTAATGTGTTTAGTGCTCTCAGTGTCTACCTCAAACAGGACCTCCTCTTTAAGGATATTTTCCCATTTAAGTATGTCTTCAAGAAACTAGAATTCCCATTGTTCGTAACAGAAATGTGATAGAGGAAAAAGAAAACTAGCTAGAGGCGGATGGAGACAAAGATTGTTATTGGGTGTGTTATGTTTGGAACTAGAGATCTGCTGATTGCAAATGCTGAGCATAGGGACTGGGAAAGAAGTGTGACTTAGAAATGTGAACCTTATATTTCTAAGAATTATTCATTTTGGTTTCTGGTGTTTTGGATATTTTCAGGGATTGTGAAGCATTTTTTTATTTTTCTTTTTTTCATAACATATAGAGGCCTAGTCTAGTGATGGTCAGGGTCTTCATATATGTCAATTTGGAGATATAGAGGCAACAAACATCTCTAATACTTCTGGAAATGTGGATTTAATACTTTAAAAATGCCTAGCTGCAGTTTCGCATTTCCACTATGTGGAAGCCCTCAGGTTCATACCTTTGTTCAGTTATTTTTTAAGATTGCAACAACTTCTTCTGTGTTGCAAATGTGCAGGGTCACATATTAACTGACAGTGACTGACCTGGGCCTTTGTACATCTGTAGTGTTTCCAGTTGTTATAAATGACACTAGTCAGGAATGCTGCTTCAGATCTACTTACTGAAGGAACAAAATGAGTCTTAATAGTGTGCCAGAATGAGCAAGAATGTTGTAATTTAGAGACCAAAAAAGCAAACTAAGAAGTGTTAATTATCTCATCCCTTTGTACATTTGTCAATTTTTACTGGGCACTATAGTTTTAATGTACAAAAGAACTCTGTCCCTGTTCCATTTTGTTACCTAATGCCAATTCATTGGCATGGCTGCAGTCTTTTGTCATAGAATAACCTTAGAACTATTTTCTGTGAGCACACTGAAAACCATTTTTTCAGTTTTGTAAATCAGGATGTTTTAATCCAAATGAGTAATGAGATGGCTTAATCTTATTGGGAAGACATGTAAAAAAAAAATTACATCTTCAACTATAATGAAGCAGTTTAATTGTGTTATCTTGCATAACACAGTACAAGGTAAAAATTAATTTTTTCTTTAAAAAAATCTATTCATTAAGCATTCTTTTTTTTCTGACAAGTGACAAGAACGGGAGATATCTTTACCCCTCTTTCTGAAGCAGCTCTGTTTGATTCAGCTGCAATAGATTTATGTCTTTTAAGTTGTTTTGATACCTAGGTTCTCTAGCTATTATTATTTTCCATGATGTAAATATTAATGTTGAGTTATGGGACAGATCTATCCTGTTAGATGAGTAGCATCTTTCGCGTGTGCTTAAATTTTGTAGAGTGTAAGCTTCACGTAAAAGTCAAAAGTAAGCTTCTGCCCCAACACTTTCAAAACAAACTTAAAATGTCATTCAGTCTTTACATTAAAAAAAATTTAAAAATATGCTCTTGTGAAGAAAATGAAGAGAGACATTTTGGGCATTTTTAAGTGAAGTAATGGACATTGGTATACATTACTGATAAGCTTATTATCATTTTTATTGGGAACAGGAATGAGTGCACGGAGGTGGAGAACTTGGAACTGGGGATTGCAGTGGGGCAGTAATCACAAGTCAGAAGTAGCAGCCATGACTCAAGCACAAACTTGTTTTTCAGCTAAATGGTGCTGTCTTTAACCATAGATCAAGGATCCAAGTAGAGGTTGAGTTCCATTTGGTAAATGTTTGACATCCAGTTTCCTTGCCACCTGGGTTCCCTGTCTGACCTCATACTGGTAGTACTAGATCTCTGCCAAGTTCTAACCTCTAGTTTAGTGTTATGTGAAGTACTTACTATGTACTTATATACCTTAATATAATTTGGACACGATCCAGTAAATTGTAGCAGTGAAACACAGCTCCTGTATAACACAGTCCTCTGAGGGTGTTGAAGGCTGAAGTGTGTCACAACACACTCACCTTCTGTTCTGTGTTGGTTGCTGTCCTGCACTGGGGTGTGGGTGGATCCAAGCATCCCTACAATCTGAGGGAAATGAGACACAGTTATGACAAACTTCTAGACAGAGCTCAGCTGACAAAAGAGACTTCTTCATTTCCTGCCCCATTTACCTAACCTTTGCAATGGCCTGCCTCTGCCTGGCTCTGAGGTACTGAGTTTCACATAGATATTTATAAATAGAAATAACTTGTTGGAGTAAATGGAGATAATGGCAATGTAGTTAAGATTTTCATAAATGCATCAAATTGAGCAACAAAGTATATTTTTCTTTGATTAGAAAAAGTGTCACCACTTGAGTGCAAATAGGCCAGAGTTCCATTGAGGGATATATTCATGCGGTTGCCCTTCAGGCTGAACAAGTACTCAGAGGTCAGTGCATCTATTCAGTGCTTAAACAAGATCAGAGCAATGCTATTAAGAGAAATAGTGGAGTTCATCAATTTTACTCACTTAAATCTATCTGATATTATAATTTGTTTCCAGCAGTCTCCTAGAGCTAACCTACTTTAGTTGCCTTGCGTGTGCCTGGCAGCTCCAGAGCCAAGTGCCTGAACCATATGTTCCAGAGCCATGTGGAGATGCTGAGGCATCAGCCGGGTGGGAGAGGGCGTGGTTGGTAACCAGGCCAAGGCAGCCTCGGGAAAAGGGGCGAGCAGGCATTTGGAGGAACATCATCTCACCCTCTATTTTACCTAGATCCAAAATACAAATGTTTTTGAGACAGCCCTTTTGACAGGTAATTCCAGGGCTGAGGCTGGGAGGTGTTCACTGAAAACTTTTTCGCAATACTGCTCGGAGAACTGCTCTGAGAAGGAATACGTTTGAGGGATATGCTGTCAGGGAGGCATGCACTGTCCTAAACTGCATGCTGTTTCTGCCTTTAATTTTAAGGATTAAAGGATAGATGTCTAGGTCTGCTCAAAAGATTAATGTAGAATTAATGTATCCCATATGTATAACATTAATCAGTACAAATTTAGGTTTAGTTTTGTAAAATATTGACCATCAACTTCAGCATGTTGTAATACTGCAACCTTGTTTTGTACAGCATCTATCATGAGGTAACTTGCTAAATGTGTTACAGGATTAAATGACAAATGGTGGGGTTGGTTTGTTTTTTCTTTTCTAGATAGGTTTTTTTAGTTGGCAGTAAAAGACCAAATAAACTTTGGAGAAATTTGCTACATGGGTAGGATGAAGTGTGAAGAGCCAATACAATGGTAGACCAATGCTTCTGAAAACTTGCCAGATAAGTAAGTCTAAAAAGGATTTCTTGTGGAAGGTTCTGGAGGGGTGGCACTTTGCTTCCTTGTTTTAATAGCCAGTGTGGTATGCATTCCTGTGACATGGGGAAGTTATGCATCTGCCGTGGCACAATTCCCTTGCTTTCTGGAGAGACAAAGTCTCGATCAAAAGTGTGCACAACACTGCCATGGAAGTAGTCTGTTGCATTTTTGAAACATTCTGCTTTAAACACGTTTCAATGGCTACCACTCTATCCTGTGTATTCTGCAGTTTTAATGTAACAATATTGCGTAGTCTCATTATTTCAATATGTTATAAATGTAATTGGGGAGGATATATATAGCTTGAATTCTAAAGATTAGTTAATGATCAAGAAAAAAGTTATTGCCTGAAGTACTCAAGAAATAGAATTTTTTCTAATGAGATCAAGAGAAGTAAGTGACGTTGAGGTTTTTTTACTTAATGAGGAGCTGTCATCTATCGGCAAAATAGACTGAGAATTATTGACATCAAGGAAGATAGCAAAGTATCAGTGGCAATTATCATTCTATGACCTTTCACTGCATAATTAAAGCTGTTTAGGATGGCTAAAGGGTAGACCAAGATATTAATGTGAGCTTACTTTGCTGGGATAGAAAAGCACTGACAGCGGTTAAAGATCAGTCCCTCCAGGCCTAATTCCAGTGAATTCCTTTTATACCAACACTTTCCTTACGTGCTTTGTGGCAGTACCTGTGTTCTGGGACATATGCCACCCACGTGTTTTGTAAGAAACAATGCTGTGGTGTTGGTTTGTAGGTTTTTTTCCCTCTACAGGGAACTAAGGAGCAAGGAAGGATGCAAGAAAAATGACGAGAACACCCCATTTGAAATGCCTGCGCAAAACACAGACGAAATAATCTGATTTTCCACTAATGTATAAATAAGCCTTTTCTGTGATTGCCCCATGGGTACTGTGCAGTAGCAGATGAGGAACCAAGTGATTGCCTGATTCTCTTTGGGAGTGAGATTGACTGACATAGTGACAGAAGTGAGAGATGGAGTGCTCTTGAAGGAATTATTCGTTAAGGTCTCATCCATATTTAGCATTAGGCTAAAGCAGTGTAAAAACAAATGTGATTTGTTGTGGTGAAAGAATTGGGAGATTTGTTTTTGCTGCAGTTTAAGCAAGTTAGTAATTGTGCATTTTAATCTACTCAGAGATTGTGGTGGCTTTTTATGTTTTGTGGGCGTTTTGTTGTTTATGTTTGTTTGCTTGTTGGGTCTTTTTGGTGTTACTGAGATTTGTTAAATGTGACCTGATCTACAAGAAAATAATCATAGTGAAATCTCTGGAGATGTTTTAAATGTTGTACAGAGGGAAAAGTAATTAGAATGCATAAGAATTTCTAAATGTCAAGATACATGAGTAAATGTAAGTTCATAATTTATAGAGTTTGCAGTTATTTATGTGTATTTAGGTATTCAGAAAATATTGTATAAGATAGCCATTCAAACTATGTCGCTGTTAGGAAAACAAACAACTTGAAATATCACCAGTTTTACAGTGTAAAGAGGAAGAGATCTGCCTATTACGAAATATTAATATTTTCATGAAACAATGCTGGACTACACAGAATGGTGTAGATCAAATGCATGTAATAATACATAAATTTTATTATAAATGCTGTAATGTACCATTTTGAGGTTTTCCCCCCAAAAGAGTATGTGTACAGGCAATAGAAACACTTAGTAAGGTGGGAAAGTAAGAACACGGCCTCCATCAGCTGTTGGATTTTCTCTCTTTCAAATAAGTTAACCTTTAAAATATAACCCAACTGTAGGTAATTATAAGATGTATCTCAGAGTTTGCTGAGAAAACAGTTTTGAGCTTTGGCCTCATTTATTCCAGTGCCATTCAGATGACAGGGCTCATAAACACCCTTTAAATGTTCCTATTCCTTACTGAGTGTGTAAGTTTTCCATATACTCCAGCTGCCAATGTAGCTAAGGGATGTGAGCATGAGAGAATCAGGATGATGTTTAGGGTTGCAAAGCATTACATTTCTGACCTGTGCTACAAGCTGAACCAGGAGAGATTAAAGCTCTTGGGTTTTACAAGCACACTCAATAAGCACAGTTATTTTATTATAAGACTGTTAGTGACAAAATCAGAGACTATGCTGAGTCAGAAGGGACCCATCAGGATTGAGTCCAACTCCCAGCCCTGCACAGGACACCCCAAGAAGTCACACCATGTGCCTGAGAGCAGTGTCCAAATGCTTCTTGAACTCTCAGGCTTGGTGCGGTGACCACTTCCCTGGGGAGCTGTTCCAGTGCCCAGCCTCCCTCTGGGTGAATTATTCAGCAGTGAAGTTTCTAATTCAGCCTAATATAAGTGTACCAAAGTGAGAATAGCAATTACTGGTCTAATATTCTCTTTCTTTATTACAGCTTCTTCATGCTAGAAAAAAGCTATAGATCTGTCTAAGTTTCAGACTCTAGCAGTTTCTCAAGGTGATGACTGGTTTTTGTTCTTTTTTTGTTTGCTTGGGTTTTTTTTTCTTTTTTCCCCCCTTTGTGTCATAGCATGTGACATACTTTCTAAAGTAAAATTTTATTGGACTATCTACCAGCTAAACCTTTTGTTTAAATATACAGTTTTCCCCCAAGATCATTTCCCGCTGCTTATTTAGGTGTAGTAAGGGTTCCAGGGGATATGATACCAGTTTCTTTCCATGATTAACATAGCTCGTCTGTAAACCACGGCATCAAGGTGTCAAGCAATTTAAGCACCTATTTCTTGCTCCTCTAATTTTATATATAATGAACCTGACACATTTCAAGATTTCAGCACTGTACAGTGCTCAGCTTTGCACATACCTTGGGGTTAAATCCTAGATTCAGGGAGGAGACAAATTCATGGTAGACTGGCTTAATTCCTTTTTTTGTGACAGATGTGTGGATCAGAATAGAAACTGGACTGTTAGGCTAAGTAGTAGGAGGTATCTTTGTGGATTGAATGCAAGTGATGTGGTCAGAGAGACTTGTTAAATGCTTTTATCCTATGGTGCACTTAATTATTTGGATTTTTTGTGTGTTTTGAAATCCTTTTATTTGGATTTTCTAACTATTTTCTGTGGAGAGGGTGAGATCACAGAGCAACTACATAGTTTGGATCAATAATTTGTAGGTATAGTATATGAAAAGAAGATTTTAATAAGGCCAGGAATTGGTGTTTTGTGTGGAATTTTATAAGTACAATAGTGTGGTCTTATAATGTGAAACTTCTTATTAAGTGTCTGGCATAGTTTTTTAACTTACAACTTCTTTTCATTCCTCGCCGAAGAAAGCAAATATGATAAACTCTGTAAGGAGATCTCAATGGTTTCTGATGCACTCCAGCAGAGCAATTTCCATCAGAACCAAAAGAAAAAGTGTGCCCCAGTGTCTAAGGGCTGCTCCTCTGCCAAATGAAAACATCCATTTATAGAAAGTGGAGCTATTAGGGCTCTTTCCAAGTTGAAAAATACAACAGGAAAAAATGTATTATCAGAAAACTTCAGGCATTGCTGTTGTTTTTCCAACGATATGCGGGCAGAGAGATTTCAAAAATGGGGAATTGCAGCAGGGCACAGCCATTGGCAGCAGCCTGGTGTCAGGGAGTGGGGCTTTGCCTGTTCTCCAGCCCTGTTAGGAATGGTCACATCACTGTGGGTGCCAAGGTATGGATTTAATTATTTTGCCTGATGTGACGACTAAGTGACGTTAAATATTATCTCCCAGGCACAAGGGTACTTCTGAACTGCATCAGTAGCTTTTAACACCTTTGCTTGCTTGAAAGGCTCTAGCAGCTTTGTATGACATCTGTATAATTTTCAGGGAAAGGTATGGTTTCACTGAAATAAAAATCATAGCTATTGTGGGCTAATTTTTACTCTGGCACATGAAGGTGGATGGCCAATGATTACAGAGGGTTTGCATCTGCTTTTTGTTTCAGGCTTGAAGTTACCATGTTACCCTTGCTCTCCCTAACATTCACCTTGTTTCATTTCTTCTGTGTTGTAACAAAACATATTTATTTCCCCAATTCATTAATTCACTATAAAACTTCAACTGAACTCCAAAGTGTTAGGAAATTTAGGAGGATGAATAAATGTATAAAAGCTCCAAAGACAGAATTGCTTGTCTGCCAAGACACTTCCTGTGATTAAAAGATGCTGTCATTTAATTAAAATAAATTATTGCTTAAAAATCACCAACCAAATACTCAGTAAAATGACTTCTAGGATTAGCAGTCTTTTAAAGATGACAATATACCTCTGAACAAAATCTATATTTATTTTATATGTCAAATTAAATGAGACTATTAAAGACTTTTTGCACTTTGCCCATGTTTCATTTTGTTTGCATGGCCTACTTTTGAACTTACATAAATTAATATAGTTAGAACCAAGTCTTCTGAAGATAATGAAATAACTGTAGCAAATAACCACTGTACGGAAGAGGAGGCTCTGGCATGTATATGTAATATTAAAAGAATTCTTCATGAAACTGCTTTCATAATGAACTATTCAAAAACACCACTTACAAATGAAGCCACGAGATGAGACTTTGGGAAGTGCTGCCATAAAAAGAAATCCCTGTTACTGGTGGTAGTGTTAATGGCTACCACCCTCTGCACGTTTGATATGTAAGCAGTCACGGGTCTGGTTAAAGCTGTGGGCTAAATCATCTTTTAGTCAAGCTAGAAGTAAGTGGAATTCAAGGTCCTTCTTCACAGTGATACCTAGATGTGGTAGGAAGATACATGCATACCTAGGAAAGCCAGATGATGATGATTATTATTTTATTACAAATGTAAGCTGAAGGTTGCGCATGTGTGTGAGCACACAAACCAAGAAACTAGGACAGAAAGAATAGAAAATCAGCAACCGAGTTAGAGAAGAGGTGTGAGTAAGGCCTCAGAAGATGCAAAGATGTGTGCCCTTTGTTACAAAACACCCTGGGGAGGCAGCTCTGATCAAGAGTGAGCTCACAGTGCAGCCAGCCCAGCCAGGGCCTTGCTGCTGCAGAAAGGGAGAATTCTGGTGCCTTCCCTTCAAGCACCCCCTACCCCACCTGCTTGCCCCTGATGTCAGGGTAACACGGATTAACTCACTGATCGGGGGGAAGAGATCACCTGAGTGCTTTTCTGCTCTTTTATTGTTTCAGTCTGCTCACCATGGAATCAAATGACTGTCAAAACCAGCCTCAGTGAGAGGGTGGCAGGAGCAGGTCAGCACCTCTTGCCCTCATCAGCAGCGAGGAGCTAGTTCAGCTTCAGTCGTGGGGATAAGCTGTACTCTCAGCTGTGTTAAGGGCATGGGTGGAGAAAGTGCATGTGGATTGTTAGAACAACTCAGTTTTATGTTTTCTCTGCTCACTCTACCTTTATATTTTTTGGCAAGTGCCAAGAGTCTAAAGAAAGACTCAACAAAACATCAGTCTGTGATATAACTATGTAGCTTTCACCCTAAAAAGTATGGGCGTTTAGACTGTCCGCAGGGGAGACCGTGGTTACACGAAAAACTGCATCTAGTTTGCCCCCTTGAGTACAGGCTCATGGTGGTCTTGTGCTTGTGAGGAGAATCACAGAACGGTTTGGTTTGGAATGGACCTTAAAGATCATCTGGTTCCAACCTCCCTGCCATGGGCAGGGACACCTTCCACTGAACCAGGTTGCTCAGGGCCACATCCAACCTGCCTTAGAACACATGAAAGGCTGGGGCATCCACAACTTCTCTGGGCAACCTGTTCTAGTGCTTCACCTCTGAGTAAAGAATTTCTTCCCTAACATTTAATCTAAATCTCTCCTCTTTCTGTTTAAAACCATTCCTCTTTTTTCTATCGCTACCTGCTCTGTAAAAGTCTCTCTCCCTCTTCCTTATAAGCCCCCTTTAAAGTACTGGAAGATTGCCAGAGGTCTCCCTGGGATGTTTTCTTCTCCAGGCTGAATAACCCCAACTCTCTGAGCTTGTCTTCATAGGAGAGGTGTCTTTCTGTGCAGAGGACCAGGTGGGGTGTTACGAGAGCAGAGTAAAGGGTCACCTCCCTCAACCTGCTGACCCTCTGATCTGTAAGTGCATACTGTTGGCTTTCAGCCCAGAGAGTGTTGCTGGACACAAGACTCTGAAGTGGCAGAAGTTATCAGACCTGGGAGAGCTGGAACATAGATGCCAGTGTCCAGGTGTTCATGATTTAAGGAAAAGCAGATAAGGTGGCAGTATCCTCTGTTTCCTGTGGTGGTGCCATCTGGTTCTTCCCCAGCCTGCTCAGGCTGTCCCAGCTCCAGCTGACTCCTTGTGCATGTCCAGTGCATACAGAGGTGGCAGAGTGGTAGCTCTGACTGTGAGATTCAGTCTTCTGAGTCTCTCATTGCTCCTTAGGCTGCTCAGTGTGTCCTCACAGCATCCTTCTTAAAGACAGCTAAATGGAGCAGTGAGTGACAGTAGCTCACCCTTCTCATTGTCTGTTCATCACTTAGATGTCAAGCATCCGTAATTGTGTCATTTCCCCTTGCATTCACTCTTTTGTTTTACCAGAACAGATTTTAGCATAGCCTTTGAATAGCATCAGTAGATTTATTGGTCTGGATGCACCTAATCTTCCCAATGCTTGTTGACTGTTCATAAATGATGGTATGCAATAGGTTAAAATGGATTTTTTTGCTACCTTGAACAATTCAGAGTGCAAACTCCCGAGAAGACAACATGTTTAGAAAGGAGAGGCTTTAAAAGCCCAATACAAATCATAGCCACCTGAACTGTGAGTAACTGGCAGAGAAGTAAACTGTTTTCTTGTGTGTGTGAATAAAATTTAACATTGACAGTGATTCATCACTACAATTAACTAAAAATGTTGGGAATTGTAGAAACAGCTTCTACTCTGGTCTCAGAAAAACACTTGTTTTACAATTTGCTGGTCACAGTGTTGGGTTGAGCAATGAATTAGGATCTTATGTATAACTTTGTGGACCTTGAATCTACCACATCCACCTCACAAATAAGGACTGGATTTTACCAGTTCAGAGCCTATATAGAAATAAAATGAGTGGCCTAATGACAAGCTACATGTCAATATGAGGATCAGGAATACAACAATATCCCCTTGTCTCTAGCAGAAAATAATTCAGGCAAATGAATTCACACACTGCTGTTTAGCAGGCTGGGCTTTAATGCTGTTCTTACCACACTCTTCTGCTGCACATCTGCTGACTGCCCATACTCCTTAAGATCTTTAGAAATTTTAATTAAATAATGAGTGAATTTTTACTTTTTATTGCCTACACTAGGTGGGTGATAGGAATCTGGTTATTCCTGACATACAAGAAAGTCCTAGTTATTGATTCTCTCCCTCTCCTTCCCTTTCTCCTCTCCATCCCTGGTCTTAGAATGTTTGCTGAACACTGTGGGGCATGGGGAAGAGTTGTACAGAAGCTCGTAACAGCTCCTCCATGCTGTTGTTCTCTATCAAGTTATTTGTCTGGTGAGAATCATAAAGGTTCTTGTATTGCTAATTTATCAGACAAATCAATATAGGTAACACTCAAGAGTATTTGAATGTCATGAATATCTGGGACCAACATCTCAATCATGTTTAGTGGAAAACAAAAAAGGGAAAAGATCATACTGATAGTACTATATAAAGAATAGAGGTAGCATGTCCTGTTTTTCATCTCCTTATACTAAAAAATTTCAAATTCAAATATCTTTAAAAATAAGTTTTTCATCCAGATACTGCAGTGTGTTGGACCACTTCCTATCTGTTTGAATGCCAACATTTGAGAATGCTAGATCTGAAAAAGCCTTGTGTAAACTGCACTGAATAACAGAGCATACGGTAATGAGGCAACATACACGATGTTCTCCCAAGTGAAAATGATACAGAACGCTCAGTAAAAGAAATTTGATGTCTGTTAGAAATCTAAATTAGCAGTGTGACAAGGCTGTCTTATAAAAATATTTTACAAGTTCTCGAAATTCCATCACAGATGTGGTTTCTCAGAGGATATTTCCTGCATGTACATCTGCTGCAGTAGCATGACTAGCTTCTTCTACTTATTTAGATGTCTCAAGTTGTACCCTTTGAAGAGGGATGCCAGTAGTCACTGGGAAAGCAGGACAGAAGTATTGATAAGGTGCCAAGAGTGTTGGGTTAGACACAGGTCTGAGCTTGGGATCAAGTATTAAGGGAGCTGGGATACAGAGTAGGCTGTGGGATGCACAGGAAAGCACATCACAGCTGTATGAGCAGAAGCTCGTGTCTGTCGCTCTTTATCAAAAAAGATTATGATTATGCTTTTTTTCTAGTTGGGCTCTGTAAGCCTAGCCCTGGGGAGAGAGTACACAGAAGGCAGGAATGATTTTCAACAGAGTGTGAAGGAGAAGGATTGGAGTGAAAGTAATTGGGATGTCTCAGGGCAGAAGTGGTGCTAGAGTTAAGGAGTACTCAGGGAAGAGATTGAAACTCTACATGATAGTACATTCTTGCACACACAACTGACATCTGCTATTTCCCTTCCTATTTTAAACAGATGGTAGGAAATCAAAAGAATTTATTTGATTACCTAAAGGGAGTCATTCAAGTGAGATCTGTCCTTAAAGGGCTCACAATCACAATTTAGACGAAGAATATTTTAGCATGGATTCACTCAGTGATGTTTTTGTCTGCCAGGATTGGTTCAGGGTCTCTTACCTTATGTAATTTACCATTTCTCTGTTCCTAACCAGTTTGCTACCCCCAACCTAAGTCTTCCCAATACTATTTTCACAGATCTTTAGAGTATAATACTCATCTAAAAGACAAGATCCTAAGACTGAAACAGGAGTTGAATTTAAGTGTTTCTCTCTTGTCTCCTGACCAGCAGTAACTCCAGTGTGAAACACTGTGTGCCCTACAGAAGGGGAGTGAGGTGATGGGGAGGGATCAAGTGTTTGGTCCCACAGGATGCAGCATTTGCTGGCAACTTCTGGGGCTGTCCCAGTTCAAGGAACAGTCCTGAGAAATGCAATGAATGATATTAGGAATGTTTATTCTAAATCAGATCCCACTTTTCTGCTCTGTTTACCAAGATTAGCAGATGCCTTCTTTCCAGGAATATAGCCTAGACAATCTGGTGTTTTCTAGGAGAAGTTGTAATTACAATAAGTTATAAATACCTTACATGATTATACTATTTCAATATTTGATTTACATTATTACAAGGAATATTACTATCACAGCTTTCACTGAGCTTTCATAAACTCTGATTTGCCAGGAATTATTCTGGGACCTTGGCAAAAGATGACACATCCTGTGTTTGTGGGTTAATAAATATTGTCATAGTACTTTTCCTTACCCATTAGAAATTGCTGGCTGAATAGAAGTATGTAAAAATGAAAGATGATATCACTTGCTTGACTAAATGATGTTTAAAAAAAGTTTTTAGGCAAGTTGAAATTAATCTATTTAGAAAAATTGTGGCAAAACTGTGTGATATTAGTACAAGGAAACCAATTGTCTAACTTTCCATAACAATCTATAAATAATACTCTTTATAGTGGCTGAGAACAAACCATGATGGAAATGTAATTTAAAAAAGCAAACCAAAAAGTTTCAAATAAAATCTTGCATGATAGCCGGAGAGCACATTGTTGTTATGTGAAGATTAATGATGCCATTCTTTCTCAAACATTTTATATATATTCTTTTTGCTGTCTTAAGTAAATGCTAGCCAAAATAATTTTCTGCTTTCCCATTGCAAATTGATTCTTATTGGTGATGGAAAGATGTGATGCAAACCTTAGGCTCAAAAGCTTTATCTGCACAGCTTCATTCCAGAAATGGGGTGAAGGCCCTATTTTTTCAGTGATCATCGGTACTGCTTGAAATAAAGACCTTATTAAATCAATGCTGGAATTGCTGCTGGGTCTGCAACTAGAATTAGCACTGCATTGGAGACTACTGTGAATAGCCATGGTGTTGTGAGGCTGATTTTGCCTTTCTTGCTTTGCTTCAGCTCTTGTGGCAACTTATTATTGAAATATCACAATTAATTTTGCTTGAAAAGGGCCTCTGGGGATCATTGGGTCCAACATCCTGCTCAAAGTGGCTGATCTTGAAGCTCTCTCAGGTTGCTCAGGGCACTGAACTGTCAGGTGTTGAAAATTTCCAAGGATGGAGGTTTTTCCAAACTCTCTAGTTAACCCGTTCTAGTCCTTGATCACTCAACTTGCCCTCAACCTCTTACATCTAATCAGAATCAGTGTTGCTGAAACTTGAGACTCTGAGCATGTCTGTGAGGAGAGTCTGCCTCCATCTGTATTCCCCCTGTTAGGGACTAGAGGGTTGCCCTGGCAGCCTTCCCTTCCTGAGGCTGAAGGAGCCCAGCTTCTCCAGCTGTTCCTCATGCACCACGTGTTCCATCACCCTTCGGTGTTTCTCCTTGGTTTCTCTCCGGTTTATCAAAATTTTCTCTGTATCCAAAGACTCAAAAATGAGCAGGCTACTTGAAATGCAGCTTTGGCAATGATGACTAAAAGGGAATAGTCCATCCCATGAAACCACTAGCTATGCTTTTGCAAGTGCAGAGCATGTTTTATGTTTTACACGTTCAACTTCTTGTTCTCCAGACTCCCCCTTTCCTGTCCCAGGGTGCTGCTTGGTCTGTCAGTCCCCAGCCTGACCTGTTGCACAGTGCTCTTTTCTCTTGCATGTGTGACTTTGGATTTGCCTTGGTGAAATTCATGAGGGTGCTGTTAACACATACCTTGGGGCTTGTCAAGACCCCAGTGAAGGGCAGCACAGCCCTCCTGTGGGCAAACATAACAATTTGGCTTGGCTGAGCTCAGATAAATGAGTCATGAGCAAAGGACTTCAGTTTGCTCTTCCAGCAGCTTTCCTGAGGGAGAAAGCTGTGTCCTTTGGGGATTTGGGAAAGGGAAATCTTGGCCTCTGTCCTGTTCCACTTGGCCTCACAGTTTGTGGGGTTGACATGATGTTCCCTTTGCTCATGCAGCTTCTGCATTTTTGTACTTTGCGAGAAGTCCCTGAATCATTAATGTAACCAATTGCAGATTTCCAAGATTATGTTACCTGTTTTCCTGGCTTTTTATAGAGTTAATCAATGACTTTAAAGGAGGTGTTTCTGTTTGAACATCACCAAACTCTTTGTTCAGAGATCAGTGGCATCAAGGAGTTAAGTGCTTTTAGATTCAAGTCCAAAAAGGAAGGTAGGTCTGACAAGCACTTGCTGGCAGGAGCTGGACTCAACATAACAAGAGGGTTAGCTGAATTTGACCTTTGTGTTTACAGCATTAGCTGATATTTAGAGCCCCATGTTTGTGTCTCTTCTCAGCTTGAGATAGTCCAGTCTTGCCACTCGGAAGAGGTTGTTCTTTCTTTTTAACTGCCAGGCCCAAGATAGACTGGACAAAGCACACTTCTGTTTTCTTGCTAAAGGTGTCTGGAAACTATTTGAGTTAAATTAGAAGCATTCCTCTGTCTAGATCAGCAAGTGGAAAAAAAAAGGTATATTCTTCTCAGGTCCTTGATGCCTTGATGTTTTGCTGGGTTATATGAAAAAGAAAAAAATCATCCCATGAAAAAGAAATATTTTTCTTTAAGCAGAAGAAATACTGTTTTGAAGAGCTAACTATAAATATTTTTTTTAAAGTTTGAAGTCACAGAGTGAGTAATGTTAATAGAAGTACTTACAGAAACTCTGTGAGGTTTTAAATGAGGCCTATTTCCAAATGGAAGGCAATTAAATTATTTATAACAGATTAAAGCTGTGCCAAAATCACTTCTGACTTATTATTTCTAAATAGAAAGCAGTGCTATTTGCATTGTGTCACTTTTAACACAGATACCTGATAAAAATATAATTTTTTTTTTTTTACGGTTGCCTTTATGCTGCACTAAAGCGTCATATCAGCTTAATTTGCATAGGTCTTACATAACTTAGTCATATTGTTTTACATATTTTTGTTAAGTGGCATTTAGAATCATAGCACCGTATTTGCTGGACACTAAGAATTTGTAATTAAGAACTTATCCAATATGTGCTGGACAGGAGAAGGTACAGGAACTAATGCTGCTAAATGTTTTTGAAAAGGCCAAGCTAGACTGTCAAATGACATTTTGTCGCAGTTTGACGCTGGCCCAGTGCCAGCATCCCATGAAAAAACTATTCACTTATTTTCCTCTACTATAGCTAAGCAGAGGAGGGGGGGAATTTTCATGAGTTGAGATAAGGACTGGGGGAAAAACACTCTAAGGCAAAACGGGTTCCAAACTTAAACAGTATAAAGAAGATTTATTATTAACAGACTTAAAAGTAAAAAGAGTAATGAGAACCCAAGCAAACTTTCAGAACACTTTTCTTTCCCAGTTCCTCCCTCTTTCTACCAACTGCGCAAGGAAACAAAACATGGGGTTTTGGTCAGTATTTCACTTCTTAAAAATCTTTCTTCAGTATGTTTAAGGAAAAGAGTTTCTTCTGCTGCGCTGTGGTGTCCTTCCCACGGGAGATAGTTTTCTGCGAAATTTTCTAGCGTGGTTTTAACTTCCAGAAGGAGCAGTCCCACCCAAACCTGCTGTAATGTGAGTCCCTCCCATGGGCCAAGCAGTCTTCCCACAACTGCCTAGTGTGGGTCATTTTAGTTCATGGGGTTTAGTCTTTTAGGGATGAGCTGTTTTAGTTTGGAATTTAAGGCTCTCTTCGCGATCTCTAAAAGCAAGGGTCCTCTCTCTCTGTTCAAGTTCCTCACTAGGTCACAGCTTTTCAGCATCTACGCGCTCCAGCGTGAGTGCTCTTCTTCACAGGCTGTTCATGTTTCTCTGCACCCCCCTGCACCTCATGAATTATAGGTTAACAGTTTGTTGTGTCACGGTCCTCACCACAGCTCGCAGGAGAATCTCGGCTCTGGTGTCTGGAACACCTCCTCCCTCTCCTTTTTTTCACTGACTTCTGTGCCGCCGTGTTGGTTTTCCTCACGTGTCCTCACTTTTCCTTTTCCTCTGACTTGGAAGAAAGTTGGTGTCTGTGAGATGCAGATGAGGGGTCGATATCATCTGGGCTCTGCATCAGGGATGAATTCGCCCGGTGGCACTCTCTGGTAAGGGGCCTGGGGACCTCTTCCCCACCCCTTGGAGGGGAGCTAGAAAGAGAGCTTCTTGCTGTTTTTCCTTTCTTAAATATGTCATTACAGAGGCGTTACCACCTTGTCTAATTGGGCTAGTAACCTGCCCATTGTCAGAGCCTTCAGCAATTGGCTCTGTGCCGGACATAGAAGTTCCGAGTTCTTCTGCACCCACAAACCAGGTTTTGTTAAACCAACACACATTTCAAGGTGCATGTGCAAATTTCTCAGCAATGGTAAGTCATGGATTAGAAGGTAAATTCTTTCTACTCACTGAGGAATACGGGAGTAACCAGTATAAGTTGCTCCTAATAGACCTGGTGGAGTTATACCACAAACAAGTTGAAAACCCATCAAAACAAGACTACAGAGTCTATGACTGTCAGGATCTAGTCAAAAGAAGAACTACTACTTTGTTAGTGTGTGCTGATCTTTTTCCCCTATGTTGTGGCATAGAGCAGGGGTATGCAGTACTCAGAAGTTGATTATCAGTAGGCTGTGTTCCCAATATTAAGTGATGAAAAGCCTTTTGTTGGTTTGAATGTTAAAATGCAAACTTGGGAAATAATTTCTCTGAGTAACACTGCAAATAACTCTTGTAGTCTAATTTTCCTAAATTTGTTTTCCATTGTGATCTTAATTAATTAATTATGTTCACATTTGTTTCTGGTGTTTATGGTTGAACACACACTTCATAGTTTATGAATAAAGGAACTTCACAGAAATGGTTACAACACAATGGAGAAAGCGGTGGGCAAATTTTGTTTTCCTTCCCATACTGTTATCATAATGAATTTAAAGCATGAGGAGATCTGAAATCTGGAGGTGTACTTGTTTTGTCATACTGTATATCTGTGGAAATATTCTGAGCTTAAAGAAGTCAATATGCTTTTGTGGTTAGGGGAGACATATGACACTTTCCCCCTCCCTTCCAACTCTGGCATGTTTGCATGCTAACACATCACATGCCACCCAAATCCGTGTTAATATTTGTGATTCATCCATATCCCTGCCTCTCCTCTTTGCTGTGGGTGTGAGTCTCCTATCTTCCAACTCCTACAGTAGCTTAAACTACATTTTGAACACACTGGAAGAGGGTACTCACAGAGTCTTCCATCAGTTTGCATATAGCAGTGTAAGTAGGAGGCAGTGGAAGAAATTACCCTCTTTTTTTCCTCTGGTTTTACTGTTACTTGGGAATACTGGCTCCACTGCACCTGAGGAAAGGGCTGTTCCATGTTCTCATGAACTGATACCTGAGATGTTATTTTGTCACCATGTGCTTCTTAGCTCAGCAAGTTGACTTCTGCTTCCAGCTCCATTTGCTGGAGCGGATTTGTTTTGGTTTTGTTTGTTTGTTTGGGGTGAGGGGTTTTTTTTGTTGTTTGTTTGTTTGCTTGTGGATTTCTTTTAAGATTAGTATGTGAAACTCTGCTGGCAAACTGTCCTCTTCTTGAAGCTGAGATGTGGTGTGTTTGAAAAGAGCATTTCCTTTTAACTGCTTTTTTAAGGTTAAGGTTAAGGGTCCTTCACCCTCAAAGTGTACCAGTCAAATCAGAGCTGCAGGAAAATCTGTGGCAACCATCAAGGCTGTTGACCTTATCCTCCCTCTGTCCTTGCCCATGCTTGCACGTGCTGACACACACGTGCAAAGTGGAAAAGATGGTGTGAACTCACCCATTTCAATGTGGGGTCAGCAGACATATTCAAGCAACTGTTAATATTAGTTGTAATTTGTCAACTTGCTTTATCTGAAGTGGGAACCACTTGCATAAACTCTTCTAATTGGACTGTGGAAAGGTGGCAGCCAGGTGATATGTTTCTGACCTCCACCTCAGAACTTTTCTTGGCCCTACTGTGCCATCTGGTCTATGGCACTGGAATGTTTCTGCTTGTATTCCGTCAAAGCTTTGAAATCCTAGTCTTGCTAGTATACATTCCCACTACTGGTTTAAAATTAGATGTTGTGCCTCCCTCCTGCAGCAACATTTTCCGCAGCTGCCAATTTATGCTGTTTCCAGTAACCAACAGAAAACCTATTTAGATCTCTTTTACTGCACCACTACTTTGTGCTAGAAGATGTAATGACAGAAACCCCTTTCCACCCCTTGAGACACTCTGAGTGTCATATCAAGTAAGACATTTGAAATCTCGTGAGGTATTCATAGCACTGGTTCATTTTGAGAACGGTTTCCTTGGACAAGGTCATTGTCAATTTAATATTTCACCTGCTCAGGATTTGCGCATTTTCCTCCAGTTTGTCTCGTAAAAAATTGTAAGAAAATTTTAACTCATTCACAGCACTTCCTTTACCTATATAATGCCATAGTAAAAAACAAAACTGATCCAGAGCTGTACAAAGTACTTTTCTTCACTTGACAGTGTAGTGTCAGCCATGCTTGACAGAATGATTAGAATTATTCTATTAGCATTTTATACCATTTCAGTCTGTTAAGATTCTGGGTGACAGTCAGTACATGTTTGGCAAAAGAATGTCAAGAATTTGCACTGTTCCTTGTGCAAGCTTAAAGCAATTTAGCTCTGCTGAAGTACGTGGTATAAGAGGAAGTAGGCTGTCTTGAGGAACTTGATGTTTGCATAATTTTTTAATTTTTATTTTTATCTCTGGGCAGCTTAGGACTGAATGAGTCTGACAAAATCATGGAGATTTTAAGGCAGGGTTCTCTTTGTAGACAGATGGAAAAATTTACATGTTTCTCTGTCCAGTTACTAAACTAGTATGTGAATTTTCTACTATGATGGTTCAGGGATTATAAACAGTTACAGTTTATTAGAGTTTAGTCAAGCCATTTTTGTGGCGCTTAGGCAAGTTAAAGAAGTCAGTTTACACAGACATGAATTCTGCTCATGAATATGAGCTTTGCTCATGGGGTAGCAGTGGCTAGCAGAGCATTTACTTGCCAAAGTAATAGCAGCAGTCAGGGAGGTTTCAAATAAAGCCACAGTGTGAAGGCAACTGGGTAAATGACAGAGGATTTAGTAGTTTGAAAATTCTTCATGGTGTGTCAGTGAAATTTCTGTAAAGCTCGGTTAACAGCCAGCAGGAATTGCTAGTTCAGTGAGAAATGTATGAGGGAGTTTGTGTTGGGGTTTGTTATGAAGGAGGATAGTGTGCACAGAGACAAAACAGTTCTTGGGCTCCTGCATTCATCTTGGGTGGCAAGCAAGCAAGGAGCAGCGGAACAAATGTTGTTGTGAGTGTGTCACAAGTATATAACACATTTAAGAAACTAAAGGAAGAAAATTAGGGTGATCTAATTACACTAAGATGGGCAGGCTAGCAGGCCTTAGCCTCCAGTATGGATTTTGTTTGCAGTTTCCAGACTTGCATTGAATATATTTGCTTTTAAGCATCTGGGTGGTTGATCTGGGGCCAACTGCAGGTTTGAGCTGTGCTCTCCGTGGGCATTTCACCTGCACTCAGCTCAGCTCTGTTTCACTTTTGTGACACATGGCCTTTTTTGCGGGGGAGCATAAGGACAGAACCCCCAAGGGTCAATACTTCAAGGTGAGTAATACCCTGCCCTTGGCAAGCTTAATTAAGATTTTCTGTAAGGGCTGTAAGAAAAAGAAAGAACCATTGGTCATTCTCCTTGTAGAAATCCCATACTACGCTGCTGAATACGAGTGGTGAGGATTTATTTGTCAGTCTGCTCCCCTTTCTTGATCTTGCAAAGGAACACCTGTTTGTTAATCATGTTGCAGTTTGCAGCAGAGAGGAAGTACCTTGCTTTTATAGCTCTAAAGCCATTGAAATTTAGTGTCCATGTGTGAGTGTGACAGGACCACATGTCAGACAGATCCACCGTTTCATGTTTTTGAAGTGGTCCCTAATCTCTACCAGTTATTTTCCTGCAATATAAAACTCAACTAGATCAAGGTGAGCCTTTAAATAGGGAAAAAACAAATTAAGTTTGGCTCACAGTAATACCTGTGACAACCTTGCCTACAGAGCTCATGAAGTTTGAAACCTTTTTGAACGTGTTTCCACTCCAGTAACTCTCCATACTTCCAGGGCTGGTCCTTTTCTTTCCTTTGCCTCTCAGGCTCAACTTTGAGTCAACTCTCCATTGCAGGTAAATCCATGACACCTCAGATTTTTGTTAGCAAGGTTCCTGATTCTGATACTGGGATTTTGGGGGTTTTTCATACCTGCTGACTGTGAAGCACTGTGTCTACTCATGGGCTGAATGTCATCCCATCTGAGTAGCTGCTGAAATAAACTTTATTCTCTCCATATTGTCTCTTTTGACAGGTATTAAGAGGAAAAATTATTATGCTACCCGTGCTGATATGCACTCTATCCATTTCCAGCCTAAGACTTCTATAAAATGGTGAATTATTGTAGTCTCATACTATTTTAATTTAAGCCAAATTAAAGCATACCATGGATTTAATTTGGCTTTTATGGCTAACTTAATGGTAGTTTTATCCAAAGGATCACAAATTATTCCTCATTAGATAAATTAGCTTAGCAGAGTTTTATTCGCTATAGACAAAGTTCAACTGTTTTACATCACAGAAAGATTTTAATTAAAAATCATGGACTTGTGATGAAGGCTATTACAACAGATCTTTTGACCTTTGAGTCAAAAAAATTATTTTTTGCTATTCTTAATTCATTACGCCCTTTCTAACCTCTTACTTTGTCAGCTGTATTTTAATTCTCATCTCTGTCTCTTTTACTGAAGTTCTTGCTGGGAATTTAAAAAAAAAAATAAAAAAAAAAGCCCTTTAAAAAATATTGCTTCAGAAAAAGTCATGCTGGGAGCTACATGTACCACTAAGCACTCTTGATGTTGAATATCATCCTCTAAAGTAAAAGAGTTTCATCATATTTTCCAAAAATGCCAGGTGCTTTCGGACCTTTTATTAAAATTCAAATATATTCTCAAGGATGTTACAGACATCCTTGTGATAGCTTAAGAGATTGTCTCACATTTTCCAGGTAAATGACTTTCAGAAGTTATAAGAACAGTTCTGAAGGGCCTTGGAGTCATCTGTGCCTCTTGTCATCCCTGGTGAATGTTTATTTAGAAATTTCTGTGATTGTGAGCACTGAGACATGGGCCCGGTTGCCATATGACAGAGGCACACAAGGCAGACTTTATTTCAACATGACCCTTAACCAGAAGGATGCTGAAGAGTTTTTTTTTGTTTTCCATATTGCTTCACCCTCAGAATAATATTTGAATTTCATGTCAGAATAGTATCAAGAAAGATCTTTCTTTCTTTCTCTTTCTTTTTCTTTCTTTCTTTCTTTCTTTCTTTCTTTCTTTCTTTCTTTCTTTCTTTCTTTCTTTCTTTCTTTCTCTCTTTCTTTCTTTCTTTCTTTCTTTCTTTCTTTCTTTTTTTTCCCCACCCCTACCCCTTTTATAAAAATAAAGCCTTTTTCATGAGTAAGTAGGTCACGGTAAAGAAAGAATTCATATAGCAGACTTCCCCTAAAACTGCTTCTCGCTGCTTGCTGAGGGTCAAGTGATTTTTCAAAATATCTTTGCACTCCTGTCTTGGTTTCAATTGCAGCTTGTTACTGCAGAGACGAGTGCCAGGCATTCCATCATGGAAATCACTGGTACTTTAAATGTTTTGCTCTAGTACATCTCTATTTGCTTTCACCTATAGGAACTTCTTGATTTTTATTTATAAATTTGGGTTTTTCTCCTTTTATATTCTCTTATTTCAGTCCTTTTATTTACTGCAAAGACACTGCTGCAGTTAAAAGGAGTTACATGTTTTTAGTATGTAACAATTTTCAGTGTACTGAGAAGACACAGTAAGGTTTGTGAGATGGTACCCTTCCTTGCATGAAGTGATTTTCCTATTCCCAAAATTACCTGGGAAAAAAACCCCAATCCTATTAAAACTGAATACATAGTCAGTAGTAGACATAAGGAAAGGAGAAAATTGGTGAAACTATACCTTTAAAGGCAGTTTTAGAAAATTTATTTAAAAAAAACAGTATGAAGTATGATTTATTATTTTTGATTGTTCATGCTAAAAGTCATGCATGCATCTTGCATACTCTAGATCTGGAGAAGAAAATCAAATGTCATATTTAAATGACACATCTTTTCACTTTTCTGAATTCTTCCCTATAGTCTAAGAAGCACAGGGGAGAGAATGAAAAGAAACCTGACTGAAATATTTCAACAGAATGTGACTATGAAAGCATAGGCTATTTATGGTAGTGTAATAATAAATAATAAATGTTAATAATGAAGGGGGAAAAAAACCACAGGACAAGTGCAAAACTGAAGAATTGACATTAGTGACTCTGTGTTGAACCTGCCAGTATTGTCTCCCTTAGCTCTCCATTTTGTACTTGAACTGCAACTGGCAAGTTCCTTGTAAATCTACTGCAGCACATGTCTGAGAGACAACAAAATAGTCCCTAGATTGCAACAGGAAATTTAAGTGATAACGATCTTGGGGCTCAAGTGTCTGAAACAATTAACACCTTTTGAGGTTACTTAAATGCAAACCCACAACTGATTTCCTAGGGGCACTTAAAAAAAATATTTTGATAAAAATAAAGTCTGAAGATATTTTCCTCAACTATTAAATAATTCAATTAATTCTTTGTTTAGTTAGAAATCATTATAAGGTTGAACTTGTTGGTAAAAATTGGAATAGCTGGAGAACACCGACCCAGCTTATTCTCAGAACCAGAATATATTATTTGTTTTCTGAATCTATTTGGATATATTTTTTTACTGTTCCTTTGGAATTTTATACTTTTCCATAATTCCACTTATTTCCATAAAACATAATGGCAATGGAGTAGTATCGGTTAGGCTGGGAGGAAGAAGTAAGCAAGGTATTGGTCTCCCTTTTAAAACTGAGTGTACAAAAATATCTGATTGGTGTTTGAGTACCAGAATGTCAGAAAAAAACAATACAGTACCAAGACTTAGTTTTGTGTTTTATATATTTATGCCATAATACGGTGAATGTGAACATCCACATGCAGCTTTAAGAAAGATTTCTAATTCAAGATAACATTGTGTGTGGGAACATTCATCCATTTCAATAATGCTGCTAATTAGAAAACATCTGTAAAACTATCTTGTGTTACATTTTATCAGATTGATGCAGAAGTATGTTAAATAAAATGGACTGTATGTTGTGGGTGAGCCGATAAAGTATGGATGTTATAAAATCCCCTCTGGTCCAGGAATATTTAAACTAACATGAATTTGAGTCAGGCAAGATGACAGGTCCAATCCAACAAAACTCAGTAACTTAAAATGTGGGATCAGACTAATTGTTCATATTGCAAAATAGGAGCACTGTAAGGCCCAAATCTTAGCTTTCCATTAGCAATTCACAGTGAGATATTAATGTTTTGAATTCCTGCTCAACTTCTAACAGACATCCTGGCCAGTGTTACCTGAACTATGAATTTAATCTCTGTATAGCCCTAGAAAAATTCCTGCATGTGATTAGTTGTACAGCCAGGAAAAAAAGAAAAAAAGATCCAGTAGATCTCTGCTTCACCATGGACCTCCATGGGCGGCAGGAGGACAGCCTGTCTCACCACGGGCTGCAGCACCTGGAGCATCTCCTGCCCCTCCTTCTTCGCTGACCTCGGTGCCTGCAGGGCTGTTGCTCTCATATTTTTTTCTTGTTCCTCCTTCACAGCTGTTGTGCAGTGGTTTTTTTGTCTGTTATTAAATGTGTTATCATGGAGTTTCATCAGCACCACTGATGGGCTCGTCTTTGGGCAGTGGTAGACCAGTTTTGGAACTGGCCAGAACTGGTTGTCACTTCTGGGGACAAATGTGGGGGCAACGCCTGCTGTCTTCTCACAGAAGTCACCCCTGCATCTCCTCTGCTACCGAAACCTTGCCACAGTTGTGTTTTTGAAAGGGAGTGATCTTCATATCATAAACACACGAAATGTTTCTTGATGATCTTCTGCACTTCTGTGTGTGTTGCAGTTACACATCAGGGAAAAGCTTCACCTTTGTTTGAGGAAAGACTTCACCTTTCAAGCTGAATGCAAGTTTACTCTGAAAAGAGGAAGTCAAATTGATCTCTGCTACTACTGCATATTTAATCGGGATGGAAACACAGACAGAGTCAGTTTTGATTACACAGGATTTATCTATTTGCTACATTCCAATTCCATTTCATATTGGAGTTCTTAAATTGGAATCATTCAGTGTAAATGTTATATACTCCAAGAAATAGTAACGAGACTGAAAATATAAGTCATATAATAAAAAAAAAGTATTATTGGGAAAAGTAAATATACTTCTCTTATAAGGAGAGACAGGAAATCTTTGTTTATCTTGCTTGGTGGACTCAGTTCCAAACAGTGAACCGAGTAAAAAGAAAATGTCATTGTGCAAGAGGCTGAGCCTTCACAAGGTGTTTAGACAGTGTCTTCAGAAATGAGGGGACAGAGGAGTGAGTGGTCCACCTTGCTTTGGGATCAGTGATTAAAGAGACTGGTGACACCTAAGGCAGAATATAAGATGTTAAATGAGATGCCAAGCACCAGTACCTTAGTGGTAGCACTCTGTGAGCTGTGCAGCAGGCAGAATCAGATAAAGAAGTTGCTAGGTAAAGTCTAGAAGTATGTCAAGAGGTGTCAAGGTAAGAGAGTTAATTTACTGGGAAATATTTCACTGAACAGATTAAGTCCTCCTCTTCTGTTTTCACTTCCAAAGCAAAACCAAGTATGACTGCTAGTAGTTAAAATATTATAGAGAGATCATGTACAGAAAGGCCCACTGTTAGGGATGAGCTGACTTCAGTTTTAAGATCGAGAAGTTTAGTGTAGTTTCTGGAGGGGGTTGCTTTTGTTTTTCAAATGCAGAACATAGGAATGGCTATAGCAGTTCAGACCAGACTTGATGCAAGTACTTGGCACTATCGTGGAACTGTTGATCAGCAGGAAAAAGAGTGAGATTTTAGTCTTGCTTCCCTAGAATAGTATCCTGGCCACCAATAATCTATGATTCAGGAGTTTCCTGAGAAAATTGCCATCTCTCCATTAAGAAGTTTTGAAATGTTTTTTGATCTATTAGCTAGTCCAATTTAATTTCATGTATTTGTGAACTTCTAGCATTCATAACATCCCCTGGCAAGACATCTCACAACTACTTTGCACGATGTGAAGTATTCTAGAACAAATGAAAGGTAGTGCTTTTTCTTTCAATGGATAATTATGTTGTCACCAGATGCTGTGGTTGTCACAGTGGAGGTTCCAAGAGCAGTTGTACAAACTCGTGGAAAGAAATCCAGCAAGAGCGATTATATGCAAAAATATAATTGCTGGCTTTTAAACTACCTAAATTGCAGATACTTGAAAACAGAGAGAAACCTCAGGGGAAGCATGCACTGCCCATACAAAACAGGCAGAGTTTGCTGACTTGATTGACAGTTTTTGTGGCTCTGAGCAGTTGTCTGTATGTTCTTCAGTGAATTGTATTTATTGATGACTTTAAAGAAGTCAATGAAAATTAAGTTAAAATAATTGTTGGTGTTTCTCATCTCTTAGCTCAATTTGAGCTGATGTAACACAGAGTTAGTTTCTAAGCAAGATTTTGCAGAGGATAGGAATAAGGCTTTGTACCTTTGTTCTCTCTGTTCAAAGAAGTGTCTTTATACATAAATGAGCATTTAGGGCAGAGTGCTGCTGAAAGCTCTCATATCACTTGATAAAGTTGGATATTTTATTATGCAGATGACAGCTGTTTGTTAGTCCCTCTTCTCATAAAGGCTCTCTAACATCAATTGTCAGTAGCTCAATAGACACCAAAATAGTTCCTCATGTTTACTTTTACTCAGAAAAAGTATAGTTGTGCCAGAATACAGCTTACTGAGGAACAGTTCAGCATAGCTATCCAACAGCTAAAAATCTAAACATAATCACACATGTGACCACTGTATCCATCCCTACAATGTTCATTACTGTGCAACTCTAACAACTTGGTTAAATGGCGAGTATCTGCTCTTGTGCTAGCCCTGTAATTACTCAAACCTGACAATGTTATGGAGTTGGCAAAATTTTTATTTATGAGAGCCATCCAGATTTCTGTTCTGTGCACCAAGGATTTGCAGTGTGTTATGTTTATGGCCATGAGGATTTCAGTGCACACCCTGGTGTCTCTTTCTCTGTCTGCCAGACAGGCTTCCTGGCAGCCAGCAACCCTCGCAGGTCAGCCCTGCTGCTTCTCCTGACTTCAGTGATGTGTGGCCTTCACATGGGACATCCTTCTCTCAGCTGCAGAGGGCCTTTGGGTAGATTGGAGGTCTCTCCTGTGTATTCAGGTGCTGTGCTGTTCTCTCCAGAAATGTTTCTTGTCTTTGTGCATCCCTAATGCCTCAGGCAGTTCTTCCTCCCTGTGTGTTTGGATCCTCTTCCCAGTGGAGAATTATAGTTTTTATTTGCCAGCCTCTCCTCTGAAGAGGAGTCAGGAAGGTTAACGCCTCAATCCACAAATTCCTTTGACTCCTCTCCTATGCAGCAGTTCATTTGGCTATTTTTCCTAATTAAAATAGGTGGCTCAATGCACACTTTGCCCTTTGCCAGCTGTAATATTAAGATGTCTTTGTCACAGCAAGAGGCGGGACACTTCACAAACCTTTGCTTAGTGATTTGGTTGTATTTTTCCTTGTGAATCTCCCAGGTAATCTGTATCAAGTCAGTGTGTTAAGAGATACACTTAATGTAATTATTTCATTAATATGTGTGTTTGCTATTTATATTTTGCTTATTGCTGGCTTTTGGCTGAGACTAAGCACAACAATTAATGTGTTTGGGGTAGGTAGTTCTCAGCCCTTTCTTCTGAAGAAAACTGTGATAAGTAACAAATCACGTATATTTGAAATTCTAGTTTGGGTAAAGGTATTGCAACCATGGTCAGTGTTTCAATGCGCAGTCAAGTTCAGGGGAAGAGCATAGCTGCCTGGTTTTATATATGGGTTGAAAGTGAGCTGGCTGTAGTTCAGCTCAGTGAAGTAGACATGTTGATGACAACTGAGGCAAAAGATCAAAACTTGGTAGTAAAAGCAGTGTCGGCTCCTTCAGGTTATGTTTTTCAACATATAAGTTTGTGACTTTTTATTAGAGATTCTTTCCCCTTCATTGCTCTCTGTCATGCTCCAATTAGTAAGACAGTCAGCTTCTTGTCATCCACATGTGGCCAGGACTTTCTAGTCTTTGCTTTTTAATATGGATTTTGGTTTGTACACAGTCTTCTGTTGTACTGTAAATTTCTGAAAAAGTACAATTGTTCAGAGGGCTTCAGGAGCTCACTAAGGATACATTGCTCAGACTAGAGACAGGAAGAAACCTTTTCTACTGCTTGTCTGTCTGGCTTGGTAGGGCTATTATATTTATCTGAATGTTTATTTTTTAATGCTTTTGACAGACTGTTCTGTTGCTTGCAGGGAAGAATGTTGTACACAGTGTATGTTGTGAAATGTGACATTAAACAAATGTGAAAGTCTGCTTTCTCCCATCTTTCTTATTTTTCCTTTCATTTCTGTCCAGTTGTGGCCAGCCACAGTATTAAGTTGTTATTCTTTGTCTCCGAGACATACTTTGGACTATTGGAATGACTTTGCTCAAGGAGTAGGCAGAGTCTCCTATAATTATTCATGGTGGCCTAGAAGAGAGAACTGAGACTATTCAGGAGGAAAGTACAAAGGTGAAAACATGGTAGGCTTTTAACTGGATCACATGAAAGAGAAGCCCAGGTGTTATTGTAGGTACTTTTGATTGATCAGTACTATATCTTGGCAGCATAAACCTTTTACTTTGGGAGAGAAGAACAAACATTTTGGCGTACCTTCCCAAGAGAATTGCTGTGTGTTGTCATGCTAGTATATTCATAACCTTGAAAAGATCAAATAAGAAAGAAAGACTTTATACTAATACCAATTCTGGACTTCCCAGCGAGTCAGCCTACTGGGACCCATAATTGCTTAAGTTTATTGCAGCAAGAAACATTTTGTAGTTAAAAATGCATCAGTGTTTTGTGATTTAAGGGTGGGTTTTAGTGTGAATTTTACTTCAGATAACATGCCATAAGTCTTTGTCATTTAGAATGCAGAATTTTGTTTATCCGTAACTTTTCACAGGCTCTTCACAGATTGCAACTTCGGACAGTTATTTTACTATTAACATAATCTTTGTTTCATATATGTCTTGTATTCTTCTCAAACTGCTACTTAATGATACATCTTAAATGTCACCTAATAAAAACAGAAAAACAATTAACTGGTTTTAAGTTGGCATGAAAACCAATTCAACCATCTCTTCTGCTGCAGCTTCAAATGATAAGGTGGATGAGGGAAAAGACTTGGCTAAATGTCAATTAAGTGCCAATACCTAAAGCTCTAGTGTCCTTGGCTGCTTATAAATCCAAGAAGTAGCTGAGCCTTCTAGCTGCACTTGGAATAAAATGATCTTGAATTAGGGAGTGAAGAAGTAAGAATGGAGGATGAGGCTTCTTCCAGTGATCACAGTCTTAATTCCCTTACAATGTGAGCTTGCCACCAACACATCAAACTAATAGGGAATCCTCTGCCATACTGAGTGGTTCTGGGTTTTTCTCTGCATTAAGAAGGAAAGTGTTGGGCTGTATTATGCAATTTAAAAGAGTCTATGCATTAAATATCCTTTTGAATAAGTGGGAGCAATAATGTTATTCTTGCAGATAGAATGCAAATATAGTATTTTTTCCTTTTAGCATATTAATTCAGTAAGGAGATTAATATAAGCTTCCAAACTTCTTAGTCAAAATCTTTATTCTCTCTGCAGAATGCAGTACAATTACTACTTGGATGCTGACAGTAAATGAACTGTTTTATTGAATACTCATAATGAAATATTGGAGGCTGGAGTGTGATAGTTCTTATAAAGAGTACATTCAAGGAACACTTTGTAGAAGAGGCAAAAGAGGGCAGAAAACTTTTGTTTCAGAAAGAGAAATAAGTGGCTGTTAGTGAAGCAGTGACAGCTGCTATTAGAGTCTGTTGGCACTCCTGACTTCCAGTATGGTTTGGAATCAAGTTCTTACCTTCAGGCACATAATTAATTAATACTCTGTTGCAAGCCTAGGAATTAGGGTTATTATGAATGATTAATACTACTTTATTCAAGGATTGATATATCTTTTGCAATACTGACTAGCATGAGCCTTTTTTCCCTAATTTTCTGTCCTGGTCTCAGTTTACAGTAAAATTCTTTATACCTGAAATAATGATCAAACTAATTATCAGGGAAGCCAAGAACAGGTCAGGTTGGAAGGACCTCAGAATGTCACCTAGCCCAGCCTTCCACTCAAAGCTGTGCAAGCTGTGAGAGCAGAACAATTAATTCTTAGCACTTTAAAATAATATTTTGTTATCTTTTGAAGACTTTGTGTTACCTTTCTAAATGACAGGCTCTCTGCTATATATTTTTGCACAGAATACTGAGATTGGACTTTACGTAGAAGTTCCTTATGAGTCTTCTTTAGACACAGAACGTTTTTTATGGAGATCATCAGTAGTGTCAAAGTTTCCCCCAACTATGGATGTCCTACTGACAATCTGGTGTTATATTCTAAAGTTTGCTTTGGGAAATGGTAGCTCTGAATGTAGAAAAGGTTTTGGTCAGCCATTTTTTGCTGGGCTTTGTTATTATTTGTCAAATGGAGGTATCAAAATTCTGGTTTTGTACAGTGTAAGGAAGTATTTTGTTGTTCTTTTAGTATGGCACATTAGGGGTCCAGAAGAGAGTGCTGTAATTTTTTAAGTTTAGGTCTTATGTTTATGTCTGTGGAACCCCTGATTTTTTTTTCCCTCACCAACTGCCCAATAGTTTATTTCTTAGTTAATAATTTTATTTCTGACATTGAAATTTGTCTCTCTCTCTTTTTTTTTTTCCCAGTGTGACAATGCAAAAGGACTCAAAGCCTTCTATGATGCAATAAAATATGGACCTAATCATCTGATGGTTTTTGGTGGTGTATGTGCAACAGTTACTTCTATCATTGCTGAATCTCTAAAGGGATGGAATTTGGTTCAGGTAAGGCATGGAATGGAATATATTCTAATGCTGACTGTGTTGTGTCTCTGGATCTTTTTCTAAAATTTAGAAACTTAAGCTTGATGCTTTTAAAGCTTAGCTTTAAAACTGGATTTTAAGGCTTGGCATTTAGTTGTACTCAGAAATTCCTTTGAGTTTGGGGCAGCAGTCATCTGTCTCAGTAGGCTAATCAAATAAAAATAATGTGTCTCAAAGAGCAATCTCGGTGAAATCAGGTTCAGGCATGGTAGGGGGGAAAACCTAGGACTTTTGAAAAGTTACATGAAACAATTCATCAGTCCTTAAATTATGGTACTTCAGGCTCTTTACTCAGTCTGTACTCAGTCACAATGCAGTAATTACTATGGACTTTAAATGTGCTGGAAGTGCATAAATTCTGAATAGTGACTGGGTTTGTCTCAGTATTTAACTCACGAAGCACATTTATTCCCAGTTGTTCTTCTTTCTGACTTTCTCAAAGGTCAAATTGGTGGAAAGGTTTCCTCTGCTGTGGAATCAGAATTTATTAATGCTAATCTCTAAAATGCAGATGATAACAGCATGATTTTCTTCATTTATTCAATCATCTGTGGTAATTTTCAGATGGATGGCTTCTCACATAGCCATTGAGTTTTGCTTTTCTGATGTGGAAATACCCTGGCTTTCTATTCAATATTCATATTGCCCAAAAATACTCCTGTATATTTTTTTTTCTTAAAAGCCCCAAATTATTATATAGCAAAATAAATAAATAAAAAAAATATATATAACAATTACCTGAGGTTACAGTTACAAACAGGCTCCTCTTTTCCACCTGGAATACTCACTGAGAGTAGTGCAGCAAGAACAAATGAGGCATAATTAAGTTAGTGAAGAAGATGATGATCAGAGTACAAATGGGAAAATCTTGGGAGGATAATTAAAGTAGCTTGTTAACTGTGTTTGCAATGCTTGTCAAATCAGATCTTTTTTTCTTCTGCTTCAGGATTTTTTTTCTGATGTAAAAAACAGTTCTTCTGTGGAAACCAAATAATAGTGTGTCTCTGGGGAGAATGGAGAAAATAACAGAAAGCTTGAAACTAGCCTTTAACATTCTCTCTAGAAAATGGCCTAGTTCATGACCTATAATGAAGTATCTGGCTGGAGCTCTGTTTTTTTTTTAATTTGTCACATGTAATTTCCATATGATGTAGGATGTTTTAAATAGCAGGATTTCATTGTGCTAAAAATCCTTTCACTTGCAGTCAAGTTCTGCCTGATACAATCTGAAAATCAATTTGTTCATGAAGTTGCTTAGTCTAAGGAACAGTTTTAGAAAGCTTTTAAATTCCTGAATTTGCCAATATATGTGTTCAATTATAGAATGATATGAAGTATTGCTACCAGAGAGCATTTATTTCTCTGTGTTTAACCACTATGGCTGTGACTATGTCTTGAACATTATTTATGATATCAGTACACCAAGGTATTCTTGACTGCTTGGGCTTAGTATCCTGTGGGCACTAGATAAATCCTCACATGGCAAAAATGCTCTTTTTGTCAGGTTTTTATGTATTGATTGACTGAATGATGAAAAAGCACAAATAACAGCATGGCTGGGAAGTGTGGCAAAGCTTAGTGGATGGCATAGCAGTAATGGCACCAATCTAAATACTGTTTGTGAAAGTGTTATGTCACATGGTGACAGCGATATGTGTATCTGCAAATCAGCAGACATAGCATGTATAAGGTATCAGGGAAACAGAGTACAAAGCCTTCCACTCCTCAGGATCCACTGTCATAAGTGTCTCTGATTAAAAGCATAACTTGAATAGAAGGAGAAGATAGAAATCTGTAGTTCTCAGAAACAGAGCAGTAATATTCAGCCTGATAAAATACAAGGTTGTCCTCCCTCAAAACTTAAAACTTCACCTCAAGAAATCACAGCAAACTCACATAAATTTTTGTATGAAATTGTGATGATGATGATGAAGTCATTCCATGTTGCAGTCAAGAAGAGGGAAAACAGCATATAGACAAAAACTAACCTGACATTGTATTATTGAATAGAGGATTTGCATTTGGATGTCTGACTCCAAAGCTCTGTTCCTGTCCTTGTGCCTGCAGTCATGAAAACAAAGCTCTTAACCCTAGCAGGAACATTTGATTTGATTTGATTTACACAGGTGTCAAGGTTCAGCAAAGTGATGAGTCTCTTACATGCAAGAGAAATGCAGAGTGATGCTGATAGTCTTGGGGAAAATAGGGGTGAAAGAAGAATAACAGAATATAGCAACTAAAAAAAAAAATACTTTCCTGAGCAAATACAATATGAGGCTTGCTGACTGCAAAACCATTCTGAAAGCCTTTTAGCCCTGATTTCCAAGTTACTGGGTGACTTCTTTTCCTCTGTTTGGATGAATTTTTCTTTTCTGCCTCTTCTCCATTCTCTACAATAAGAAGCTGCCAAAACCAAACAATGAAACAAAAAGTGAAGAGTATAAATGTGCTGGAAATTTTCATATTGCATTTGCTACTCAGGCAATTACAGTAGTGATGAGTGAGGGGAAGGAAATAGATTCTTGCAAGGCAGCTTCAGTCTCTACACTCCTTACTGTATGCTTTTGATAATGATACTGTCTTTTTTACTTAAGTGGCTAAATCAGGTCACTGACAGCCTGCAACAATGCAAAACAGGGAAGATTACAGAGGGTGAGAAGAGTCTCAGTTCTGAAGGTGACATGGCTTATTTCCATGCCATATCAAAAACCAGGTACTTTTCCTTCTCCATCTTTACAAATTCTGATTTAGTTATGATCAGCAGCAGAAAGGGAATTTGTGTTCTCAATTAGCTACCTTCAACTGCTGGCTGATTTAATTATCTCTTACTGTAACAAAATTAATTATTTTTTAATGGAGCATTTTATATCTGTGAAAGGAGCAAGTTGTTTTAGTCTGCAAAGACTTATGTCATCCTGAAGGACTTTCACTGAGGTATGCTAGGTGACACAACCTGGAAAATGCTTTTTGAACACATATTCTTAGTAGGACAAATGCAAGCACCCATTCCTAAGCATCTCAAATTAAAAGCCTCTCAGTGGGTAACCTCTGTGTGCCAGCAGTCCTTTGTTGAGTGACAGTCTGAAAATGGGCTGGAGGCTGCATGTGCGTCTTTGATCTCCAGGCTGTGGTGTGGAATCAGTTTGAACCTTCCGTGTTTTAGTTTAAAAGTGCCAATAATATCCTGTGCCTTTGAGAGTAGGCCTTAAAGGAATAATACTGGGCAGTTGCTGTTCTGTAGGGGGAATACATCAATGTCAAATTCTTCCAGATTAATCTTATCCCCATTCTCTTTCAGTGTGTATTCAAGGCAATTAAACAGAGTGAAGAAGAATCATGGCTAGTATCTCTTAATATCTTTCACAAGACAAGTTATGTATTTTTATTCTGTACACTGAAGCAGTCCTGCTAGTATCCAGTTAGTGTTAAACAAAGGAGACAGTTAGCTATTCAGTCTTTCTCTTCTGTTTCAGGACATCCATCAACTGTTATCTCCATGTGAATTTCTTACAGTAGCAAAAGCCACTATAGGTTATATAGATTGCTATTTCTCCTGCTTTTCATTGTCATCTCTCATTTTCCTAACTGTTATATTAACATAAACATTTAATCAGCAGGAGGATTTTGACTGCACTGGTCACCTCTCTTAATCTGTGGAACTTCATCTCAACTTTTGGAGATTTGTCTTTTTCTTTCATTGTGCCATTGATGTTCTCTTACAGCCTGCTTCATTTACAATTTCATTTAACTCTGGAAATAAGCCTCTGCCAGAAACAGACTATAAATGTTTTTGCTTCCTTGGAATATCCTCTGTTTCTACATATTTTATGTAATCTAGTCATAACTGCTGGCTTCAAGGCAAGTAACTCCAGGCAATACAGTGATTAGATCGTAATGACATTCAAAACTGAGGAACCTTATTTTGGATTCAGCATCTCATGTTGGAAAGTTTTCTAACAAAATTATAGGTGTCCTAATCAGGATGTATTACTGCTCACTCTTGGCATATTTATATAGGATGAGTTCCTGTGTTAGAAAGGGATGTTGGAAAGCGAAAACTATGAAAACTCCTAGTTCTCCAGCTCATGTGATTGGATATTAAAGAACCTACCCTGAGATTTGTTTTATTGTCCCAGAGATCCATAGGTATTCAAGATCCCATATCTGAATTACTGTAAAGGCTGCTGCTGTTCAGGAAAATCAATGATGTCTCTACCTTTTGGTTTCCTTCTGAAGCAAGGCTGATGTGATTGCACTGTCAGTTCCTCCTAGTAATTTCTGACCACTGGGAAATCGCAACCCAGTTTTAACAAAGGATTTCCCAAAGATTATTAGGTTCCATACATTTCTGTGAAAATGAGCTTCTCTGGACAGGGATCCATATGAATGAAGGAGAGGCTGCAATATGAGCACAGAGAACTTAGGGCCAGCCGTGTCATGTGGTGTTCCATGTCCAGCTGCTGTTTATGGAAAGGGGATTGACTGCATGGAAAAGATTGTTAAAAAAAATAGCAGAAAAAAAATTGAGAAAACACAGAAGAAGAGTGAAACCCAGAAGGGTATGCAGTAGGAGCTGAGGTACGTGTTTGTGTGTTTGTAGAAGCCTAGGACACAGTATCTGTAAGTCACCAGGCTTTATTAGGTGTCTATTACTCATCAAAATTCTTGTTAACACAGAGTTTCACAACTATGTTCAGGTTAAAATTTAATGGTTTAACACGGAAGTACAGCAGGTCATCACAGAGATTTCTATACTGGCCACTGAGTCAAATTTCTTCTTGTTATTTTTTGAGTTTTCTAAATCCTTATACTTGTTACATGGAGCTCCAGCATGGACACATAAACATTTGATAAAAAAATGTGGTGTTTTCTTTTTTTTTAGCATTCTTCCTCATGTTTATTCCAGTACAATGAGTTTGTGCTACTTTTGCCTTCACTGCACAATTTCCATGTATTATTAGTTTGAGTAATGAAAAGGGCATTTAAACTAGTCTTTGGCTAAGAAGATTAGCTACTTCTATCTATGTGATGCAGGCAGTGTCTTTTGAAGAGGCCTTTTTCCCACTGGAATATGACCCAATGCACCAACAAACCAGAATCTTTGCCTTTTGGGCCCATAATTCACTATTGTAATCTTTTTTCTTCTTCTTCTTCTTTTTCCTTTGCTTTTTTATTTTTTTTTTCTCCTGGGATTGGAGGGATTTTATAGATTTTCTGTATTTGTGTTGTGCTTTTAATAGACAAAGTGCATGAGGGAAATTTACTTCTTGAGGTCTTATTATATAAGGTGCAAACCTGAGGACATTCTGGTCCTGCTTTCAGGAGTTAGCTGAGCACATAAGGAAGTTTTGCTCGCTTCACTGTAGGAATGCCCAGGAGCTCTTGAACAGGAAGAAAACACAGTAGGTCTGACCTTCAGGCAGAATTTCATGTGAAGTTTCTCCTCATTTAAGAGAAGCTCTGGTGAATTTGGAGGGAGACAGACCTTTTAGTGCTGCAAATCCTCCCCCTGATAGAAGCTGCCGGCAGGAGCCCTGCCATTATTGATGAACCCTCCTGAAGATTTGCAGTTGCTGCTGGAGAAGAAGATGCCTGGGGAGTTGAAACAGATCATCAGTGCCATACCTGCTAATTAGGCTGTGGGTCTCAGTGTGTGGATGGATGCATACGTGCACAAGGTAGAGCAGACTTGGAAGTAGTTGTATGTTCACCTTTCAACTTAGAGAAATGGATGTGGCAGTACAGCAGGCAAGACTGGTCTAGGGCAGAAGAATTACTTTGGTGACAGAAGTTCTTTCACAGGGCCCCTGATTCCCAGTGCATTTTTGCAGTTGTACCCTGGGGGTGACATTTGCATCACTTTGCTTTAAGAGCAGAAACTTGGTCCACAAAGTTTAGATCGAGAATTTCAGAAAATTTCCAGGCTGAGGTATGGCAAGAAGTACACACCCTGAATTTCAAATGCACTGCAAAATTCTTTTATCTTCTTTTCACCTTCTGCCTAAATGTATCACATTGATTTCTGTGGCTTAGCCTGTCTTTCCATCAATTTGAAACTGGCTTCTATCCAATGTTCACTTTTATTTAAATATGATTAGCTGTTCTTTTTCATCTTGTTTGTCCTGGAGAAAACATCAAAACTGCAATATATAGTCTAGTTTTTGCCTTTGATCTAATGTCTAAGGTTCAGTTCACTACATAAAGCATGAATAAAGGTAGTTTAATACAGCTCTAGAGTTAGGTCAAAGCAGCTCAAGACTGAACCTGTATATTTATTCTAACATGATTTGCATGCTCTGGCAGAAAAAAAAACTCCACGTTTTTAAAAATTATTTTTGTTCTTCTTAGCTGTTTACACATATTCATTCAATCACTTTTGTTTAGTGTTCGATCAATAATATGAAATGAATGAGTGGTGATCTAGGGAACAGACACACACTGAAAAGGCAAGGGTGTCACTTTGTCTTGCAGTATAATTTGTGCTTGGGAAAACATTTAATTCTGGACACATCCGATATTCTCTCTGTCTGAATCTGAATGGTCTCTTGAACAAAAATAAAATACATTAAAAATATCCCAAATACACAGTGTAATACATAAGCATTGATGGTTTGGGTTGTTTGTTTTTTTTTTTTTTTTTTTTTCAAATATAAAGCCTTGTGTTTTAATGCTAACTCATGCTATTGGTAAGGTGTTTAAAATGTCCAGGTTAAATTATTATTAAAATAAATAATGGCTGTGTACTTTGGTGTTTGGGGATTTTTTTTTTTCCCCCATGTAATTTTTTGTTTTCTCACTACTTGTGTTGCTGGATTTTTTTCAGTTGTTCTTTTTATGTTTCCCATTTTGTTCATTTCTATAAAACAGGCTTGAAGTCTTTTCTCATGTGGCTTTTGCAGCCCCTCAGCTAGGATAGACTCGCCAGGTAGAATCTTACTTACCAGAATGTTTCAGAATTGCACCTTGCAGCTACTGCAGAGCTTCCTTCCCTGCTACAAAGGTATCCCTCAGTCTCTCCTCAGGCTGCTCTTTGGGGCTGCCTTTTCTGGAGGGGTTTTAGGAGGGGAGGTAGAGGGGCAACTCTGGTTCCTGTCTCTCCCTTCTTTCCTCTTCCCTGTCCTGATATGATCGGCAGACTTAAGGTTTTGTAACCTTAAGTTACAAGCTTCTTTGCAAAATCACTTGTAGTTCAGCATCTTTGTTATGCTGGATGAGGATGACTGTGATATACACCAATTTCTTTTTCCGATCTGAGATTGTTTTCATGGCACATTTTCTAGTACCTTGTCAGATGTCTGTTTTTTTTATGGTTTAACCCACTTGACGAAAGTGTTGCTAAATTTTGTTCTAGCATTGTGTTTTCACTTGACTTTCTCTAGGAAATGTCAAGCAATTTGTGGGGATATAGCTATGTGACACTAATGTCCCATTAATGATAATATTTGAATTATTCACAGTTATACCAGCCCAAAGAATCACATTTTGATTCATTAATCCCCTTGGTTTCATTACTCTGTGACCCACAAACTTGTCTGGAAGCTCCCATTGCATAGTGGGAGCATTTTTATAATTTCTCAGCAAATGCAGCACTGAATTTTGAGCTGCCTCTTGCATTTTCCCCTATGCCTGACTCTATGAATCTTGTTTCTGTCTCATTTGAAAGCTATCTCAGGGAGATCAGATGGTAATTAGCTGCCCATGTGTATATGGTTTTTCTGCTTTAAAGGTTATATTGATTTAAAGCTATCTTATTTCACTGAAAACCCCTTTATCACTTTTTGGTTGATTTTTGACAATCATTATTAATTTATTCCAAAATGCTCAGATGATAATATTTTGTTTTTCTGGCTATTGCAACATTTCAAATATTCTAGAAAATTGGTTTCAAGCTTCTTTTACCACCAATTCCCCAAATGTTGTTTTTCTGATTATTTTCACTATACCTAAGCTGGAATTGGTTATTTTGGTATGCTGTTTGTCAGAGTGACTACTGTAAATTGTTTCTTAAACAAGTAGCACTGAGTGTGCTCTACAAAACCAGCTTGCTGGCCTGTTTTTCAACAGCCTGCTTGGAAAGCCCTGGGGCTGTTTTCTCTCCAGTCCCTTTGACCAGCCTGGCTTGAGTGGCCTTATGTGGAGTGGCACCCTCTGCCACAGCTGTTGCTGTCCTTGGAACACACAAACTTGTCCACAGTGAGAAGGCAAATACTACAACAACAACTAATAATAACTAAAAATTAACAAATACAACTTGACAACTAAGTCAAGGCAAAACTGATAGGATAAATTTTGTGGCTTCATACTATGGCTCCCACAGCCTTGAATTCACTTCTTCATTTCATTGTCTCTCATTTGAATGTTTTTTAGTCATGTCACTGTTCTATTACAGAACAAGGAAAGCATGTTCACGTGGTAAATTAACCTGCTTTCCCCTGAATGCTGTTTGGCAGCAGTTATTAATTACTTATTTTGAGGAATAGCCTAATTCATACAAATTCAGCATCAACAGCTCCTGGGCATAAATTGAAGAACAAACTAATACACCAAGAATTTGGAAAAAGAAAGATCGTCTTCATGAAATTTTGAAATTTAAATAAAATATTTATTGACCTTTAAAAACAGAAAAAGTTAATTATGCTCCATTACAGAAGTAACTCAATGGTGATATGTTTATGGAAAAGTAAATGCTAAGGTACAAATCCTCACATAACAGAAGCTGTTCTAAGGGCATGATTCTCAAATTCACTCTGGGGTTCTTGGTATATGATTCATCTAGGATTGAAACCTATAATCATGACATCTGTTTTAATTTTTTATATTCTCAGTACTTGATGCACCTAGAACAGTTTCTGGGGACTTGTAGATCTTTGTACATGCCTTTTCCAGCCATCAGTTAAGTTTTGAAACAACTGTAGAAAAATAAGGCCAACTGAACAAGTGATATTTTATTTTAATTAAACATGAAATTATTTGGAAACACATTTATTTTCTTTAGCCTTAGTTATCACCCATAGAAAAAGCAGAATCTCAGTCAGAGGAAATAGAAAGGATCAGCGTAGCTTAAGAACATCCAGACTCTGTTGGAAAAGCACTAATAGTTGCATACAAAATTGTGACTGAAACAATTTGTAGTTGGAATAAGAAGCTTTGTTTGGCCCTAGGATTACACTGAGAAGAGGAACGTATTGCACAGCCCTTAAGCATTGACTTGTGATGTCATTTCCCTTTCCTTCTCGTCACATTTAAAACTTACAGCTATAGTCAGCTTAAGTAACTGGGTCTAAACTTATTTTTGTACTGGAAAATAGTTCCACAGTTGCACCTTTCCAGTCTTTCAGAATCTCTCCTTGGCTCTCTGTGTTTTAATTCCGGACTGTAGCTGCAAATCCAGATTTACTTTGATTTCTTCTTTTGCCTCGATTTCATTCATTTTTAGGAGATGAGTAACTTGAAAGTTCTGATCTCAGTGTTAAGCCATAACACCTTCTGCTCCTAATTCTCAAAGTAAAGGAAGGCATTTCCCTAGTGAAGTGTAGCCCCCACCTTCCATTACCTTGCAGAAGTTCATTAGACTTTGTTATCCAGTAGAAAGCCTGTCACAATCTCATTAATAAACTACAGCAGGACTGGCAATATAACCACTATGAGCTTTGTTTGTGTTATGATGCAACACTAAGCTAGGAAAATTCTATAATTATTTATAATTAAGCTACTGTGAGGGCACAGTGTGTATCAGGATGTGGATTCATTATGTCAGTTTGCTCTCTGAAAGTAAAAAGATTAGTGGCACAGCTTCTGGAAGGTTTGTTTAAGTCCTTCAGTATTCAGATAAGGGAATAAGCATTCGTGTGATTGGGGAGTGGCAGTTCTCCAGCAGTCTAAAATATTGCATGAAGTGCTGGGGAGCTACAATTTTGTATTCATTTTAAGTAATGTCCTCCTGAAATAAATCAAGAGTTAATTTGTTCTGTTTAAAAAAAGCAAGGAAGTTCTTCATCATAGCCTGTTTGAAAAGCTTGTAGAAGAGTGATGACAGTCTCGATCTGAAATCGTCTAAGATTGCCTATCAAAAGCTGGATGCTTCTCAGCATTTGTCCAGGGGAGGGCGTGCAGATAGTCAGGGGTCTGGAGCATCTCTCCTGTGATGACGGGCTGAGAGAGCTGGGGTTGTTCAGCCTGGAGAAGGGATGGCTCCAGGGACGTGTAACAGCCTTCCAGTACCTAAAGGGAGGTTACAAGGAAGCTGGAGAGGGACTTTTTTCAGGAGCATGGAGAGATAGGACAAGGGGTAGCAGCTTTGGACTGAAAGAGGTTAGGTTTAGATTGATTATTAGGAATAAATTCTTTTCTGTGAAGGTGGAGAGGCACTGGAGCAAGTTGCCCAGAGAAGCTGTGGATGCCCCATACCTGAAATTTCATATTCAAGGTCAGGTTGGAGGGGGGCTCTGAGCAACCTCGTCTAGTGGAAGGTGTCCCTGCCCGTGAAAGGGGGTTTGAAACTAGATGATCCTTAAGACATCCATTCCAAACTAAACCAATCTGTGATTCCAAACAAACTCACAAATTGGATCCACTAATCTGTTTGGGAGGATCTGGAGCTGCAAGGAAAAGATCTCTTCTGGGAAAGTGGCATGCACATCCATCCTTGCTAATAATGGGGCTTTTTGCTATAAAGACATGCTTATGCTAAAGAGATTATGTCTCTCATTTAATTTACACAACCAGTCCAAAAATTTGTTTGGTAAGTGAATTTTAGCTACTTCTTTTTTCAAGGCTCAGAATGCTGCTGAGAAAAGCAGAGTGACTGAGCAAGCAGTAGCGATGATCAGTATTATGTTTAACTCTTATTAACAATATGAAAATTAAATAATGAAGCTGTGTACCTACCTATATAGGTATGCACACACACACATATGTCTCTTTAGAATTATCTAAAACTGTCCTCAGTCTCTTTTATGGCTCAGACTGTTGCTGGTGGGGCACTGGCATGTTTCAGATAAATGTAGTTGCATTCTCTTACATTGCATCAGGATTCATTCTCATTCAGAATTATGGTTGACATGTGTAAGTGGGAGCTACATAAGCAGCCTGCTTTGGTATTTTCTTCCTGTGACTTTCTGCTTTACAGTTATTTTGCCCTTTAGCTGTTTTGTTTCATTCTGCTTGCTTGTGAGAAATTAAAAAGAAATGTGATTTGCAAATCTGAAAATGAAGGAAGGGCCAGAACAAAGAGTTTACTCTTATAGAAAAATTCTGCATGTTATTTGGGGTCTGGATGCAGGAATCCAGAATTACAGATTAGGGACTGTAATCAGACTGGCCTGGAAAAAATTTGGTTATAGAGACAGAGGTTTAAGAAGTAATTTTTACCTAGCAAATTTCATTCTGTCCCTTCAAATTTTCATGTCTTATCTATTAAAATTCAGTTATGTTGCAGTTGCTAAATCTGCTCATGCTTAATGGCATTAACATTAATGTTGATTATGAGTTCTTTGGGCTGTCATTGTGAAAACTCTTGTGACCAATATGATTTTGTCCTTACTTTTGGAAGTCTATATGATAATGTGACAAAATCCTGTCTTTATGATGGTTTTAGCTTGGGAGGAAGTGAGAAAATGCAGGCAATGGTTTCTTTTCTTTTTCTTTTGTTAGAGCAAAGGGCAGAATGATGCAGTTATGGGGCCCTGAGTTTCACTGCCTGACCACTCACCTTTATTGATTGAGACCTGAAGCTACAGTTTTTGCAACTATAATAATCATAGAGTCACCTTATATATAGACTGTACTCAAAGTGGCAGGAGGCATATCCTCAACTATAACACAAATCTCCCCTCAAAACGAATGTGCTTGCACTGGCTTGGCTTGTCTCCTATTCACTGTCCAATTGTTAGATCACAATAAAAGAACTAGAATTCTGCATCTTAATGTTGCTTTAAGAAAAGGTATGTAGGTAAATTGCTGTTATTTTTTTTTAATTAAAGCATTGAAACAGAAGACAGCAAAGCTGAGTAATAATCTTTGTATTTATATTGTATATATATTGTAATAATTCTTTGCTTTCCTCTTTCTGTTAGTCTCATTCCTAACTTTTCTATTTCTCATTGCCACAAGCAGTGCTAGGAGGGCTTTAAGGCAGCATTTTGCCAATTAGTCATGGTTTGCACACTGCTTGTTTGAACAGCAGGCATTTATTTTTATGTCCAGAAATCCACGTTTATTAATGCAGATGAACCAACAGAGGGTAGTCTCGTAGTTAGTTCAATGGTCTAACTGGTTATGTGAACAAGGAAAATGAAACTTTAAACATTGTTGCTCAATATTCTACTGTTTTACAGGCAGATTATTATAGTATTATAATCACCTTGGAATGACAACTTATGCCTCTAGTCACAAATGAATTCACACAGAATATGACATTCTTAGCATAGTTGTAAAGGGGTCACTGGGCAGTAAATCTTAGAATTAATGTTTACTGAGAATAAGTGATTGAGCGTGCTACTTTGGAAGTCTTAGCTGCCTGTCCAGAGACTACATAAATCCTACCTGAATGTTTTCCCCAAAAGCTCAATTTATAAGAGGTATGCTTCCAGAAAGCAAGGGTAATATTATTGCCTCAGCTCCCTAGATGAATAATGAAATGTGCATCACTTGAATTCTATAGAGCTTCAGACTTGTCCATGTATGAAATGAGTTTTGGTAACCCCACTATATGAGGACACCTCGAGGCCCAGTATCTCATAAACTTGCCATCAGACTTTGCCCTTGATCCTACACAGCTTCGGAATATAAATGTCTCTCGTTCTGCATCTCTTCTTGGTAGTCAACCACCTCCATGCCGTGCTGGGTTCTGTCAGGAGGGGTCCCATCCCAGGTGATATTGCTCGTGAGTTTGCCAGGAGTTTTGACTGCAATTTCTACAGTTGTTATGAAAAAAAAAAAAAAAATTAGAAGAGGTATCAAAACAAGTGTCACTTTTCTGAATTGTCATCAAGATTGTGTCCGGTGTTACAATTTCTGGTTTTGTACCTCCTTTGCTTTTGGCCTTTGAGGGAGGCAATTCTGTCTTGCCACAAAACATCAAAGGTGCAGTGAACTGTCTCAGATGGTCATGGCTCAGTGCTTACGCTCGTGAAATTAATTTCTAGGGATTGGAAGTGGTGCTGCCTCAGCTTCTTCTTTGGTGATACTAAGACAAGCTCTTTGTGAGTACCTGGGTTACTGAAGAGAATGGATGGATTTCCACTTATCTGCGGGTGCTCTAAACAATATTTATGTGGAATAATATGCATACCCACTTTTCGAATTTACCTGAAAATGGAAGAGTGTAAAAGAATGAAGTGTACACATTTTCAGAGCATGATTTGGTCCCAAGAGCATGGAGTTATGAAACCTGCTGCTTAAGCCCTGCAGAGGGTGGGATTTCAGATGTACTCCTCGCCTAGGAATGGCTCATTGCTCTAGCTCTAAGCACCCCCATGCCTAGCATGCCTGATGTGTTTGAATCACATCCTGAGGCACTTAACTCTCCCTGTGTACTGTACAGTGAGCTTAAGAGCCTAACTTTGTATTCCATTACTCTGCAAAAGCACTGATTTTCTCAGAGTATGTGTTTGCCAGGTATTTGTGAAGCTATGTCTGTCTTTCATCGTACTGGAACTGCTTACCATGTTGAATCACCGTATATAAAGCTGCAGTTCTAATTTTAACATCACAACCATCTTCTGTGGAAGTGGCTGTAATGAACAAAATGAAAAGTTATTAACCAAATCCTTTAGCTCTGCAGTCTAATTGTCATCTGGAGAAATCTCTTCAGAGTTGTAATAACAACTTTATGGGCTCCGTAGAGAGGAAGCTGTACGCCTCTACTGAGGTTTTAAGCCAGTATTAGACATTGAAGACCAACACACCAACTAAAAAAAAGAAAAATCGCCTTCATGGAGATTTTGCCTGATTTTAGGAATACCTAAATGTATAAGGCAGTTCCCTTTTTTTCTCAGATGGCTCCAGGTGCTGGATATGCACAAATTTGCTTTTGTGCATTTTCTTTAGCCTTGCTCTAGTCGATGCAGGTTATTGTCACATAGTTGCAGAAATAGGCCTTAACACAATGCGTGGGTCTTCTTTTAAGATGTTTCCAGCAGATAAGATAGTAAAGAGGTTGCTGGTGTTTTACTGTTAAAATAAAACAGCCAGAACAGTTGCCCAGAAATTTGAAGGTTTACAGTTTTCTCCTAGGACAGTCATAATCACCTCTGAATGCCATAACCAGTAGGCTATGGAGTCACTGTCCCTCACATGCTCTGTCTTTCTGGTCACACAAACCTTTCCAATATTTTGCTGTGTAGTGAGGCACCACTGACATGCGGTAGGAGAAGATGTAGTTGGCACCCTGAACTTTAGGTGATGATAAAAACAGTCCCAGTGCATCATTCTGAGGATGACTTGGACAAGATTCTCAGACACATGATGTGAGTCTTGGGGATGATGCTGTGCAGGGCCAAGAGCTGGACTCGATGATCCTTGTGGGTGCCTTCAGGCACAATTTATTCTGTGGTCCTGTGATCTATGTTTCCTTCCTTCTGGACAAGACTTACAGTGGCTCTAAAATATGAGTGCTCCTACATTCTGGCAGCCAGTGTATCTAGATAAAAATAATGAACTATAGCCAGCTGCTTTGGCAGGACAAGTGTCAGTGCTCTTCTTCAGCCTGTGGTCTGCATGAATGGGTGTAGGGATCTCCTGCCTTGAATGATGTGGCTGGTCTTTGCAGAGTGAGGGATTTGGCACTCCCCATTACCACAAACATTCTAAATGTGCTAAATATGCCCTGTTTAGTATATTACTTGTTTTCTGCACCACTATAGTTTCCAGTTCATGTTATAAGGAAGATAAATGTGCACAGAGTCCAAGGTGCTCTTCAGGGACCCAGCTCCCATAGGTTGAGTTCTACAGTATTTATCCTCTAGGTACTGAGGTAATTAATTTCACCTATAACTGAGTTTGTATTCACTACACTACCTGAAGTTACCTTGTACAATGTAAACGTACAGTGAGGACAGGAACAGAAAATAGCTGGTTTATTGATTGTAGCTTAGGGGTAATTTTCAAACATTCTAGATATGTATAGAGGAACAACCCATCTCTGTTCCTGCTTAAAGAGTGTATGACTGATCTTGTCAGCTTTAATTTTTATGAAATTTAGAATGTGACATTTGCTATGTCTGTACTTACGTCCCTGTAGAATACTTTCAGTTCTTTGGAGTCAGTTCAGGATAGGGCATTGAAATTATCTGTCTTATAGGAACAAATGGCTGGAATAGGTTTTTCAGGTAGTATGAGAAATCTTCAGTTTTTCTTTAAACTGTTGGATAACTTTTGGAAAGTCCTAAAAGGGGAAGAATATTATATAATTTAGATATTGATTACACTCAGCTTTCAGAATTTCATAGCAAGTTTTTCCAGAACAGATCCCAAGAATCACTGTAGTGGTTCTTCACCACTTCAACACACAGATCACATGTTTCCTTACTTTACCAAAAGCTGACCCTAAGGGAATAAGGAGTCACAACATAATATATGAAAGTATTCTAGAGGTACCAATTTTTTTCTAAAGAGATCTTCTACCTCTTTTGATTCTGTACCTAATCTAGAAATACACGCTCTGTATTTTTTTCAAAACACAGACATTAATAAAAATTAATTAATAAAAAATAAATAAATTAATTAATAAATAAAAATTAATTTAATTGTAATATTTTCTAAGCTTTGTTCAAGCAAATTGAAAGACTAAGTATTTTCATTTTGAAGATACTTGCCTGTGTGTGGTGATTCCTAGATCCTACTTTAATTATGCCTAAATAATTATAAACCTCCAGATTTTTTTTCTATAGTATCTCCATTTTGATCATAAAAAGTATAAAATTCTGCACTATGAAAGTATGATAGAACATGCAGATCAGAGCTAAAAATATCGAAGTTTTCGTTTGAATAGGCACAATTTGATTAAATTGCTCAAAATTAAAATCTTATATCTGGCAGTATTTATAATTCTGTGGTTTTATTAGTCTATATAACTTTTTCTTGGGTGAAGATGTAAATTCTTAATAATTTGCTGCATAAACTAGTTTTGAAATGTTCTGTTCTCAGGGAGACATGTCTCATTACTGTTGGAGGTTACCAACCTAATACATTGATGTCTTATCTCTATTTGACCCTAAGTTTAATTTCTCTTTAGAAATATACTTGAATTACCCAGAGCCATAGAAATGGAACCTCTATTTGCAGTGCACAAATGTTCCCATTTAGGTATCTTCGCTGGTTTAAGCATAAGCATGTTTCCTTGTTGGAATGCTTTAACATTAGAACACAGGGTCTTCTGAGTAGAAAGGCAGAAAAGTTTTGTTTAATGCGAGAGTGGTCAAACATTGAAAGAGGTTCCCCAGGGATGGTGTGGAGTCCCCATCCTTGGAGATACTTGGTACCCTTGGCCTCACTGCTTTGGGCAGACTGTAACCAGCAGGTTGAGTCTGAGGGAGGTGATCCTTCCCCTCTTCTAGACACATCTGGAATGGTGTCCAGATCTGGGCTCCTTGGTACAAGAGAGATGTGGGCGTGTTGGTAAGAACCTGATGGAGGCCCGCTGAAATGGGTAATGGATTGGGGTGTTTGCCATATGAAGAGAGGCTGAGGAACTGAGGGACTGTTCAGCCTGGAGAAGAGAAGGTTTGGGAGAATTGTGTCAATGTGTATAAATACCTGATGGAGGAAGTAAAGAAGGCAGATCTGGACTTTTCTCAGTGGTGTGCAGTGAAAGGACAGGAAGAAATGGGCACAAACTGAAATGCAGGAAATTCCAGGTCATTGTAGGGGTGACCAAAACTAAAGAAATTGTAGAAAGTCCATTCCTGGAGACAGTCACAAATGTGACTGGACAGGGCCTTGAGCGACATGCATAAGTAGACCTTGCTTTGAGAAGGGAGGTCAGACTATAGAAAGTCCCGTAATGCCCTCCTACCTCAGCTTTCTGTAATTTTGTGAACGAACCCCACAGTCTTTATTTTGATTTTTTTGTTTGGGGTTGTTTTTTTTTTACTGTAGACTAAAAAACCTGAAGTAATAGCAGTGAAATTCCACTGACAGATTGAAATCTTTATAGGTTCCCTTATCAACTAAAAATGAAGAGCAGATTTTATTTTTAATCCTGTTTAGTTCAGTATGCACTTATTGTTACTAGTTTGGCTTTTTTTTTTTTTTTTTTCCAAATCCTCCTTCAGGCTTTTAAAGCAATAACAATGAAACAGAGTGCTATACCCTCTGAATATTGAATTGAATATGACTTGATGCATAAATATGCATTTCTAAAAAACCGAATTCTTAATAGCACAAACAGCATTCGTTGACCCTCCTTTTAGCAGGAAGTTGGACTGTTTGTTTTTCTGTGATTCTGAAATTGCTGAACCATGGTGGTTCCTATTAGGTTTAAAAGACTAAAGATGATTTCTCTCTCACCTGTTATAATTCTGAAAATGCTGGCATTCTTGGCAATTGCCTGAGTATTGATACTTTTCATTTTAGCTTCATTTATTTCTAGATAATAGAACAGTTCTTTGCAAGGTGCTCTGTCTTGCCGTAATCATGGTTAGTGGTTAGTAAAGTGTTAAAGCTACTGTTCTAAAAGCAAAGTTCTTGGGCCTCATTGTAATTTACCAAGCAGCTCCAACAATAAAAAAATATGACAGTAGTGAAATTTAAAAGACCTTTCAAAAAATCTTGTCACGCCCAAAAGCCAAAAAGGAGAATGGGTAGAAATATGCAGGAATAGTGTATTGGAACAGTGTCTATTTTCTGTCTTGAGCAGAGACTGAATAAATTGTATGGCTTCCTCCCCACTAAAACAAGGATGGAAACTCATGGGGAGTTGCATCAAAGATGGTCAGAAGATCACTGCATTGAAAATAGGAAAGGAATATAGGGAAGAGAGAAAGTGCACCTATTTTAATGTAAAATTATATTTTGCAGAGGGTCAAAACATTCTTTACTTGGTTGCACTTGAGTTTTAAATTAAAATAACTAGAATTTCTCATCTATAAACATGAATTTTATATCTTAGTGAATCCTGCTGGAAAGACTGACATGATTGGAGTGTTAAATTCTACAGTCATAGCCTCTTTAAGAAAGATTAAGTGGACAAAACTCAAGAGGGAGCACTCAAAAATAGCATATCTTATTGTGATGTCAGTGACCTCTTGACAGAAAATGAATATTTGAGGGATTACTGTCAGATTAGAGAAGTATGAAGGATGTAATCAGTATGAAGTTACTACCTGATGTTTGCAGAAGACTATTAGATCACGGTAGAAAACAAAATGCAGAACTCAGGATGTAGTTATGATATATACGGGGGAAAATGAAGATACACTATAGACGACTTCAGTCTGGATGAAATTCGTTAGAAATAGCAACTTCTCCAACAACAGCAACAAAGAAAAAGAACGTACAGGCTTATGTGTAAATTAGCACCATTTATAATTTGAGTTGTTTAGTAATATTGCTCCATATCCAGACACCTGCAGGTTTTCATGATTATAAAACCCAAACACATGGAAAACTAACTGGCATACTGCATGACATTTAATGAAAACAAAGCTGAAAAGGAGAAAGTGATAACAATTGATGGAAATCAGAAGGTAGCAACATTTGGAACATAACAAAATCTTGAGCAGTCTGATGTGATTAGACATGCTCTGGGCAGGGGTTTGTTCTAGGCAACCTCTGGAAGTCCCTCCCCACCTAAAATATTCTGATATTCTAGGAAGACAAAGGAGAAGAGCAATAAGACATATTTATGTAAATCAGGACCTAAAGAAAACTGACAATTATATCAGTTAAGTGTTAGGAAGAAATAGTATTGTCAGTAACAAAATGTAAACAGAGGAAGTGTTGCTTTAATATTCTTGTACTTTTTAAGTCTCTTTTGGGGAAACAGATGACAACACAAATGCTATAAGTTTTTCTGCAGTAACCTGTGAGAATGATGGTTAGGTATTTTAGAACGAATTGTTCTAAATAAGTCTCTATTTAAATTTTCTGACAAACTGATCAAAGAACCTTGTGAGTGTTTGTCATGAATGTTATCATCTTGGGCCACCAAAGAAGTTCAAAGGAACTAGAAGGAAGCTAACGCTGCACTATATGTTAAAAGAATAGTTTGAGCTGATAAAGGCTAAGGTCAGTCCTACAAAACAGAACACATGATATAGGTATTTGACTTAATATTGAGCAGACAGAGGTAAAAGAAAAATGATGCATGTGAATTTATGAAGAATTACCTCCTGCCAAACTCCTCTTGCTTGGAATTTATAGTTTCTGTTGAGAAAAAAACCTCCAAGTTTATAAATTGAGTTAGTTTCTAAATAATAGAGGCATTTGCCTTGCAGAGGTTAGGGAATTACAAGTAACAAAACCAAGTCACTAGCACGGAGTGATCTTGATTAGTGACAGAACAGCATGTCTGCATAGATTTTTTATTCCTCTCTTCTGGAGCATTTCTCCTCTGGAAAGCAGTGTTCCTTAAAAAAAATTACAATCTTGGTCGATAATTGGGCTGTCATCACAGCATGATGCCACACTCAACAAAACAGGATTTGTGGATGGGTAGGCAGACAAATAGGGGAATTTTTAGAGTGAATTCTGTGTCTAGTCCTGGTGCCCATGTCCAAAATTTTCACGGAATAGGTATGCAAATAGCTAAAAGGCACTAAAAGGTCTCCTAATAATGAGATATTCCAAGAATTCTGTTCAAACTCTCAGACACACGATAGTGAAATTTTGTAATCTGAACTATATAAAAACTTTTGACCACTTCCATATCAGGAAAAATTCTAAGTGGAAGCTTTGATGTAAGTGGAAATAAGGCTACAAAGAAGACATACATTTTTAACAGCAGATATATTTAATACAACAATTTACAGAACTTTTCATTCAATTCTATCTTGCTAGCAGGTCCAGGGCAAATGTTTTTCTAAAACTAAACTGTAGGTTAAAAAATATGCTATTCAGGGCATGTTCTTTGGCATGTCACACGTATGAAGTCACTCCAGATCCTCAAAACTTTTCAGTCCAGTTTCATCTACACATTACCTGAACAGAGATATTTTTACAGGAAAACTGAAGTGTTATCATTTATAGTATGAAAACATGGAAATGATATTTTACCAAAAAATTAGAAAACCTTCCTTGGATAATGGAGAAAGCTACTTATTGGCTTCAATCGAGGAAAAAGTATTAGAAGGAAATTATTCTTCTGGGAAGTGCATGAAGCATCATTGTAGTGGCTATTAACAGTTCATTGTACACAAGATTAAGTAATTGCAAAAGAAAAAAAAGAACAACCATGATTAATAAGTTCTTTGCTCAGATATTTTAATAATCTGATAGACTTTTTTTTGTCAGAAATCCACAATGAAGAAATCTAATTACTGTCCTCATTTTTGAGTATAATCTAGAGGCAGGCAAATGTCTTCCAGTAAAAAAAAAATATTTGGCGTTTTCAACAAAAATAATATTTTTCATTTGCAACTGGAAACTGTTCATACAAAGATGTTTTCTGGGCAAAGATAGGAAGGAAATAGTATTGCAAATACAATACCTTGCAGGGAGAGGAAGGAATTATATAAATGTATTTTTTACTTTGTTCTTGAATTAAAACAGAAATAATCTTATTAAATGTTTGAACACCAGTTCTTTAAATCACACAAAAAAATAGACTCTATTTCCATCATTAGTCATTTTTTAGCTTTTGTATTGTGAAGGAAAGCTTGTCTCTATGCCCTAAAGCATCAGACGCGTAACAGATTCTTCTGCAGCTGTGAAGACATGGAGGTGCCCTTTCAGGAAAATTGGCCTTGTGGTTTTTGTCTGCATCTGGGCCCCGCAGGCTGGGAATCTAAGGCAGTGTCTACAGCGGCATTTTAGTTCAGTTCTGGAGTGTGGTTTTGAAGTACATCCTACTCTTGTCCCCACTTACCATGCTTCAGCTCTTACCAAAGGAGGTGTTGGAGTGCTGAAAGGATGATGCCTTCTGCCATCACCTATGCCTGGTAAATATTGCTCCTCAATAGCTCTTGGGTTTCTCTGATTTTTGCTCCTGGATCTTTAGAAGACCAAAGAGTCCTCTTGCAGCCAGGAATCCAAATATTCACAGAGCTAAGACATGAGACCCAATGGGTGGAGTTATCACACAGAGCTTATCCCATTGTATATCCAAAGCTTTCCACAGTCTTACTCTGGGCTTTAAAAAAAAATTATTGAAACTTCTGTTTTCTACAAGTTGAAACTAATTTATTTGCAGAGTCAAAAATCTTCAGGTCAGAAGGAGCAACTACAACACTTAGTTGGACATGCAATTAAAACTCTGGCCAAAATTTTTCAGCTACTTTTCAGCTATCTTTGTACAGCCTAGTAATTTATGGCTAAGGTAGACTGAATCTTTATAAAAGACATCCATTTTTGATTTAAAATGTTCAACAGAGAATCCAGCATACCCTTAAGTGAGGTGTTCCATTGATTAATTGCACTCACTCTGAAAATATTTCCAGTCAGATTTTGCTTAGCTTCAGTCTCCAGTCATTTATCTTTGTGCCTTTGTCTGTCAAGAAGCTGCTTGCCACTGAAAAATCTTTTAATACATAGGTACTTACAAACTGACACTTTGTTGCCCTTGGGAAAACAGTTCTGTAAAAGTGACACACATTTTCAAAATCCTTTAAAAGAAAAGAACTCAAAATTTAAAACATTGCTTTCGTTTCAGTTCTTTGCAATTTCTAGGGAATAAGAATTTCTTTCTATATAGTATAGTTATACTGAACTTTCAAGAGATGGAGAGAACTTTTTTACCAAACCATGGCCAGGAGATAAAATTAAGTAAACCAGATATAGCATTCCTTTTGGTTACCTCAGATGTCAGCATTTTCAGCGAGATACAACATGGTTATTTTAAATTTTTTTTTTAATCAGTTGTGTCTCAGAAAGTTGTTCGTATTATAGCTACCACTAAAAATGTGTTTTTTCCCAAATGGTAAGATGAGAAAAACCTAATGGAAAGCACATAGATGGCAGACAGAATTCTTCCAGCCTAAGGTGTACGATGATAGGACAAGAGGAAACAGAAATAAGTTGCAACATGGTTAGATATAAAGAAATGTATTTTAATTTTCATCATGATCAGAGACTCAAACAAGTTCCCAGAGAGGTTTTTAAATCTTTGTCCAAGAAAATGCTCAAAATGTAGCCATACACACCCCCAGGCTACCTCATCTAGAAGACCCTGCTGAAAGCAGGAGCTGATATATTTGATCCTCAGGGGTCCCTTCTGTCCTGAATTCTGCAGTAACACCACAAGTGGGGCTATGTGACTGTTTCAGCCTTTCTGTCATTGATGGATGTTGACAAGAGCTTCCTCCTCCACCTGGCCAAGAAGTGGAAGCTTGTTGAAAACTGGGGTCTTTGAGATTTGGAGAACAAGCCCATAAACATATGGCTGGACCAACTAAGCTTCATATCCTCAGGCAAGAAGGGCCAAAACAGACAGCAGGTCCCTGTTTAGCCACTCCAGCTTGCACATGCAGCATGGGAAACAGTGCTTTATTGAACTGGTAATCTAAACTGGCAGCTTTGTTGACATGCAATAGCAAACTACTCATGTTCCATATTGCTGATTATCAAATCTCAATTTCTCAATTTTATCTTTTGACAACCAGTTGTATTTGGGTAGACAGTGATGCCTAAAAGTAATTAAAACTTTTTCTGGTAATAAGTAAATTGAGGCATGGAATTTGCATTTATTGCTAATTACACAGAAACACACCAAAAATAATGAAAGAGAATTCATTTTTATTCATTTGAAGTTTGCCTCCTAGTTTTCTAGCCATTACAAAATGTTGCCTGTATCAGACAAGTCAATGTACAAGCAATGCAAATTAATAGCTAAGAGAAAAATGAACCTCTTATTCTAGTACAGTGTATTGTGACACAAGATTTAAACAAGTATTATTCTATTACCTAATTCATTCAATTTAATCAAACAGAGGATTTACCTCTCTTAGTAATTTTTCTATAAATAAACCATGAAGTCTGGAAATTTTTAAGTGAAGGAAGCCAGGCTGTCAGCATTCAAATTCAAAGTTGTCTTGAAGATTGTACTCTTTGATATGCACCTGATAAAAATAAACTTGTTATGTAAGGTGGTGATTCAGTGATGAGAACAGCTACAAGCTTAACTTTTTAGGCACTACTGAATCTAGTACCATTCAGTAAGTACACATATGTCAATTCAAAATTATTGAATGACAAGAGTCATTGTCATCATTAGGAACATAAATGCATTTCAGCGCTACTGATCATTAACAATACACCTGGTGGCTCGGCTCCTTGGCTTGATTACTTGTTTTTTAGCAAGATCAATTATTTCAGTAGTTATGGACTTACAGCAAACTCATTTTCAAGAACGTTCAACTCCCTCTTAACAGTGGGGGAGTCATACAATCACGGTATTTGATCAAATATATTTGTTAAAAACCCCAACAGAGTTCAACTCCATTAATTCCATGACCTCTTTTCATTTGTGCTCTCTGTCCATGGGCAATTATGATTGTGTTTCAGTTAGTTATTGCTGAACTCCTGGTTTTTCTTCCTCTGTTTCTCCAATAATCTTCTCAAGATTGCTATGAGTAATACTAAGCCAGTATTTTTATCTCTTTTCCTTTTACATTTTCATTACTGTGATTAACATCCTTCTTTTGCATAATATTTGCTTATTTGTATGTGGAAACAAAACAGAGGTGGTTTTTTTTTTTCTGAAAGAGACTTTTATATTTTCTTATAGTAGTCCAAATTGAAATAGATAACAAAAAGTCACAATACCTATAAATTTCTGATATGTTTTCTATATGCTGGAGGGGTGTGAGGGTTTTTGGGTTTTTTTTGGAGGGGGTGTTTGTTTGTTTTGTTATTGTTGTGCGGGGTTTGTTTGTTTTTGTTCGATTTGTCTGAATCTGCTTGGGGCATCATAAAAAGAGAAGCTGGAGAGTGTTTTTATGTTGGTTATACACAATTCTGTGTACATGGAAAGGGAGGGAGTTTTGTTTTCACACAGAAGGATCCTCTAGCTTTTTGACTAGGAATTGCTTTGATTTGAATGATGATGTCTGCTCATGAATAAATTGGTCTGAACATGGTAATGCATATGTGTGATTTGAAGATCTTTCAAGCAATTTATGAATTGAAGTTTTAAATACAGATAGTTTAAAATGTAGCTAAAGTAATTTGTATTCTGCTGCACAATGGCATCAAATTCTCTGATAGCAGATGCATTTTGCAGGAGCAGCCAGTGAATTCCATAGCAATATCAATTTATTTTATTGCTAAGTATTACACTTCTTTTTCCTCCCTTATGTCCCTTGCAAAGATACCAAATATGTCTCATAGCTGAAAATACTCAGCAAATTTATTTATATATTTGGATGAATATTTTCAACAAATGCTTTCATGTGCTCTCCAAGTAGTATGGCCACATCACACACAATCCCTGTCTGAATCTGCTTTTCCCCATGTGCCAGAGGGGAGGCTCAGCTTGAAGGCTGCTAGAGCAGCTTTTCTTCAACATCTGGACCAGTCTGTACTCCTGCTTTGTTCATTAAGTAGCCCCAAGTCTGTGGTGCAGCGTGTGGTGTAAGGATCTCCAGAACAAACAGCTTAAGTTGTGTGGCTGACACTACGGGCCAACACTTCCAGCTCTTCATGTTCCATCTGCAAGCCTAACACCAGTGTTTGTTTTCCATATTTTTGAGCCATGCATTGTAATCTAGTTAAAGTGCTCAATGGGCAAATCTTCCAAGAGTCAGCTGCAAACAGGAATGACCAATTGCTTTCTCTATATGTATTAGAAAGGAAAAAGAAAAAAGAAAGTTTAAGCTTACATGATGTTTTTCATATATGTATGTTGAAAATTGGAAGGTTTGCTATCTGTACATGCTCTGGGCCTACCTTTTATTAAGACCCTTGTAATAGCAAGGGTCTAGATTCTGACTTGAGAGGTCCCATCAAGCCTACACACTGGCCAAGTAGTGAAATCAGAAATTACCAAGTCAATATAACACAAATAGTAAAATACTGGTACCATTCAGAGCTTTCATTTTGGCAAATATGTGCAGAGCACACATACCAATTTTTGCTACAAATTTAGTCTCTTCACCACTATTTAGCTTCCGTGTTACCTGTTGATTTTACTGTGTGATTACAAGAAGGAGAGGAATTAGGTAACTGCTGGGCTATAGTCCAACATTATAGGACCTAATTTTTGACGTAAGAAGAAATTCTGGTGCATCATTCTGTGACAGAAGATGAATTGTGAAAGGAAATGCTTATGATCTTTAAAAACAAAGAGGAGGAGGAGGCTAAATACCCCTTTTCATACTGAAGGCCATGCTAAAAGTATATTCTCTAGCATTCCATGCTTTTGCCGTTCCTCATAATGTTCATTTTTGCCTTTTTCAAATCTCCTCAAGTTTTTCTACATCTCTTGATGTCAATGCCTTTCCCATTCTCTATTATGGTAGTTTTTTTCAAGTCTAATTTGCCTTGAACATCACCCACATACATGTTTGGAATCCTGGGGTCTAAAATTCTTTAATGGAAAAGAAAGGGAGTTTTACTGATGTAATACAGTGGTTTAGAAAGCTTACTTTGGAATAAAAGTGATAAAATTTTATATAAAACTTTATATACATTTTGCATATCAAGTGTAAAGGCTTGTAAAGATTCAACATCAGTGACTTTGAAGTCATTTGGGCAGTCTTGGTAGATGAACTGAACACATGTTAGCGTGGTTTTAATAGAGCAAATGGAAGAAAATACAGAATAAAGAAGGTGGGTTTACTTTTGACTCCAGCACAAGTAGAACTACTGGATTATGTGTAGTACCTACATTGCAGAACTGTAGGAAGAATAGTTTGAGGACTCAAATATTAAATCTATTAGAAGACCTTAAAATTAAAATTTATGAAAATGGTGCTGTATCTGTCTGGGAACATTTTGGCAATTTTTTCCATGTTCTTTCTTCAATCTAGTTTCTCAGAGATCAAATAAAGATTTAGAGAACTTGATTTGTATGCAAGGCATTGATTTATAATGTTACTGACCTTCTCTGACTTAGCAGACAAAACTTAATGTGATCCCTTGTCAGCTACAAAAATTCAAATGTATGTATGGGGAGATATCTTTTTTCTGTGCAAGGGCCAGCTGCAGTTTCCTAAGAGTTGTGTGAGATTTGCTGTGACTGGAAATCTCCCGAACAGTACATTCCAAGTGAATTGCAGGAGGTTGGAGGTTGGTGTGGGCAGTGTTGAGTGACCTTCTCTGGTCCATCTCACGTGGGGAGCCTGGTATGGGACCTTTGGTGCTCCTCCAGGCCTCACACCCTTCGTGCCCTCCCATGCTAACCCTGCAGGGACTCTTTGCTGCCATGCCACTGATGGAGAGGGGTGAAAGCTAGATGCTGTAAAGAGATCTCCCTGTTTGCTTGTCTCTTCCCCATGCCTTTTTTTTCCCCAATTGTTGAGAAAAGCAGTAAGGAAGGTGCATTGCTCCTTGTGGTCCCTGCTGACAGTGTTAGGGGCTTTTTAAACCCAAGTTACAGTTGACTCTTCTCTGGATCACTCTCTAATGGCTAGAGATGAAGAAGAAAACTGTCTAGACCTGTTAGCTGTCTTAGAGACAAGGGCTTCACAAACAGTGAATTATGTTCTCTGTAAGAGATTTAAAAGTGTATCACTTCCTCTGTCAGTTTCAGCATCTGCCATTAAAAAAGCTGTTTGGAAGCTATTACAGGAAGGTTAGGCAGGTATTGCTGCTCTTTTTGAACTGAAAACGGAACACAAAAAGCAAGCAAAAAGACTAAAAAAGGAAAAGCAACTTGCTAGGAAAACACCAGAAAAGATAATGGATTTACTTTCAGAGTTTGGAGTGCTTCTCAGTAAGTCGTTTTATGACAAATACCTTTACCTCAAATAAAATCAAGTTGGAAAAGTAGTATTAACTTCCTAATGACTGCTTGAGTACCCAAGATATCCATAAGTTTTATATTTTATTTTCTTTAGGGGTAGTATATTTAGAATAACCAGTACAATAGTTTTAAGACTTACAAAAAATCTACAGAAAATGCTGTAATTTCTTTCCACTAAGTTTCTGACTAATTTTCACTTAAATGAATTTAGATGACGTGTTTTTCTGCTGCACATGTAAATAATTAATGCATGTGTAAAAACACACACAGACCTCCTGTCAAATTTTTTTGGCGCTGTGGAGTAAATATATTTTATAAAATTAAATTCTGATAAATAGGCTTTGCCAGTTTCTTATTTATTTAAAGCAAGCAACTTTATCCTTTTTTGTGTTGGTTTTGTTTTTTCATTTTAGTTTTGGTTGCTTGGATTTATAAATTTTTCTTGAAGACACAGCAACATGTGTTTAAATAAGGTTTTTTGCTTTGTTGGTATTTTTGCAGAGCAGGCTAAAGAAATTATGGGGGTTACCAATATGCGTCTGTTGTTCTGAATAGAGAAATACTTTACCTGTTGAATCTCCTCTGAGAAAGTGATTGGAAAGACTGCCCATTAATTATTTTTCTTTTTTTTTTTTCTTCCTGTTTTTCATATTAGTTTATGGGAATCATATCTAATTGCATTTATTTTACCAGAAATATTCTCACTGTTTGTAACTAGGGATATAGCTGATGTGATGCTTGAAATCAAAGAGCCAAGTTATGGTAAAATCCTAGTAAAGGAGGAAATCTTTATTGATGTGTGTGTTTGAGAGTTTTTGAGTATTTAGTTATCTTTCTTCTGGTTCAAGAAAGCAAAATACAATACATCTACTGTGGTTTGTAGGTTAAGACTATTTAAAAAGTCCTCAGAAAAGTAAGTCTCTCTGTAGTCCCACAGAGTTTAACATATGCTTGCATTTTTTAATGCTGGTAAAATTATTTGGTTTTAAACAATTAGATAAGAATCAATATAAATAATAACATACATTTTATAATCAGCTAATTCTGACAGTCTTTGTCTTACCCAAAGAATTTAGAAAGATTTTAATCATACCCGTTTTCAAAAAAGTGCCATGTAAATATTAAATTAAGTTTTAAAAATCTATAGGTTATTAATCTCATACACTTATACATTTTTTGTGCATGAAATTATTGAACATGTTTATTCTCTTTTCTAACACAAATAAATTTTTACCCTGAGAAAGTACATTTGTCTTTTTTTACTCAGCCATGCTTTCAGGTGACAGGTTATGTATGTCACCTTGATTCAAACATCTTATTTGTTTACTGTGCTGTAGCATAATACTGAAAGTAGAAACTCTCCATTTCTGATATCAAAGGTACCAAAAGATATCCCCTTGACAATCAACACTTTCTTTACAAAGAAGATGAGCTCTGCTTTTGCTGCATTCCTTTTAATAATCAGCAGAACTTTGAAGTCAAGAAAATTTTTAGCTGAATGTCAAATGAGGACATTTATCCTTGCTCCTCTGCAATACTTAGTTAAGGTTTACTTGCTGGAATTCCTTTGATTTTGCAGTCATAAAATAATTTCTTTTCAGTGTCTTTCATTCAGTGCTTTGGTATGTGAGAAACAAGATGTGCCTGTGACGCCACAGCTTTCCTCATGGTAACATAATGCATCTGAAAGAGGCTGGCTGCTCATTCATGTTAAATACTTTGCTCAGTTTCTCCTCCTTGCTTACTGAACAGTTGTGTTTGTTAATAGGCAATGTTGATTAATCTCTGCCTGGTGCTGTCAGTCAAAAATAAATTTGATAGCAAACATTATAGAGTCTTCCTATTGTTGTACCAATAACATGTCCCAGTAACCAGGATTGTGCAACAGGTTCAGCAAATCCACACCTGCTCTTTTGTATTTTTCATTACAAGTAATAAAATTTTCTATTTTCTCTCCTGCATGTTTTCTCATCACAGATAAGAGTATTCTTTCTCACAGTTATCTCAACTTGCCCCTAAAAGCCAAGAGCTTATTATGCCTTCTCTGCTTTTGTAGGTTCCAAACAAGAAAATATCGAGGTTTTTTTCAGAAGAGCACGAGTTACTTGACTTGATGCCCAGAGAACTGAAAACATTCATGATTTCACTTGCCCTTAACAAAAATTAAAATGGACTTCTGTATTAGAAGTTGGTACTGAACACATCCTCAAAGGAAGGCCACTTCTACCTCTGTAAGCAGCCTGGGAACTGTCCAGTTCTGACCCATAACAGATTTCCCAGTAAAGCCAATAGAAAGTTCTAAAGAAGCTAAAGTAAACAATAATATCTGAAGGTACTACCAGTATCCAGAATAAATGTCTCAGTGAGACTGAATGTCACCAAGAACTGGAAAGCCAATTTTAGAGCTTCTGTTTATTGTCTCTTTCCTGGCATTCTTAGCATTTTCTTTCCAGTTCATCCTCTGTTTCTCATTTACTTTTCCCTTCTGTGTTTTATTGCTTTTGAGAACTCCCAGCTGATCCTCCTGTGCTTCAGTTCCACTTCCTCTCACAACTGCTTTCCAAAATAGGATCATTGAACAGTTAATGCTGGCACTTAGAATGACTGAAAAACCCAATTAGATTAACTGAGGGTAGGGAAATTCATGTTTCAGACTTTTATTTTCTGCCAACTCAGGAAGACAAAAGAACATCAAACGGCTCCCAGGTTCTGCCAGGCATAGCAGTGCAATGTATAATTGGGACCATAATGTCCCTGCTGGTGATGATGTCGCTATTTTCTGCCTTCAGGGGATAAGGACATTTGCCACTTGCTGGGGAAGAATTAAATGGAAGAAATGAGGGGTTTTGGCAGATTCTACCTGTCAGATTTTGGGTGTGAACAAATAAAGAAAACTATCTAAACCTTCATCAGAACAAAAGACCTTCACCAGCCCTTCTGCTCTGCTTTGTGGATGTTGACTTATTCATCCATACCTATGGCTCATGAATTTGTATTTTTGCTCCTGAGTAACACAGGACATTGGAGAGAGAGCAGAGTCCTGGTGCTTGCTCTTAAAAGGTAATAAAACATCAATAAAATGACTTTTCTGTTATTTAGCCAAAGTGGTTGATACAAAGGAAGGTGACTTTCCCCCAGTAAAGAGCTGTGGGGTAGCTCTTTTATATTTTTTTTTCCCTTAGCCTTCCTAATCAAGCTGCCTCTGTATCTGTAGAGTTTTGCAGCTGTAGTACCACAAAATTATTTTTTTAAGCTTTAGGACACAGGTGTTATTAGTGTTGGTAAAACATTATTATATATATATGTATTTACTTTTACATATGTTCATGTAAATAAAACACACACATACTCCTCTTCCTCAGAAGAAGTGCTGTCAGTACTAGGATTTAAAAAGTGTGTGTTTCAGAGATTAGTCCCACTGTCACATCATTACCTTACTGGCTAGCATAACTTTATTCTGTTTCCTTCCTTCCCCTGCCTACTGATGCTGATTTTCAGTGCTGGCCAGCACACAGGCATAGACTGACCTTCCCGAGGTTTTGCACTGAGTGTAGTTTGCTCTTTCCATTGCTTCCTATTGGCAGATTAGAGAGACATAAGTTTCCCTGATGAACTTCTGAGATGAGTTCTTACATTTGATGGTTTGATATTCTCTGTCTTATTTTTGTCTTTGCCACTTTCCTTTAGTCCCTCCCTCACTGAAGGAGATGACACAAGTTATTTCTGCCTCCAGCATTCCCTCAAAAATGCAAAGTCAGTTTATTGCCCAGGGTTTTTTTAGTTGTCCTTTATTTGTGCAGCAAGGGAGGATATACAGCCTTAGCACAGACTGCTATTTCAGCAAGTTGCCAAACACTATTTGATACCTAACATGGTCTCTTGTTAACCCAGACCAGTTTGTGAGTAATTTCCTCTAGGTTGAGCTCTGGTTTTTAGTCAAGAAGCTAGTTAGATTTTGAATTAAACTGTTCTCTCTGACTGTAATCTGCATACATTTCAGGATCAGTGATCCTGAAAAAGTGTTTCCCATTGGAATTTTTAATAATTTAGATTTTTTTTTTTTTTAACAGGACAGGATGGTATGTGAGTCACTTACAGTTTCCCATCCCACACCTCCTTAATTTAGTTTTAAAGAGTGCCATTGAAACTTGTCTGCAATAATATTTTCTTACTGGCATAGTGTTTTGTTCTTATGAGTATTTCTGCAAGTTTGCATCACTTTATAAAGCCTAAACAGACCTTAACAAACAATGGCACTAGAATTCCTATAATTTCTAATTATTTAGAAATAACGATTTCTAATCTAATGATTTCTAATGGTTAATTTGGTTCGCCTTCAATAAATTTCAAATTATAAATATTTGTCAAGCATAAGGACAAGTTTTTGGTCTTAGTTTCTCTGTAAGAATAGTTTCACTTTGCTTTAGTTGCTCTTTAACAAAACATGTCACTGTTCAATCACCATGAAAGAAGCCTTCCAGCCTGCTGCTGATGCTGCATTAACAGATATTCTGGCTTCTTTGTTAAACTTGAAACATTTCACTGAAGATTTATACCTGGGACAATATTTAATTCCTCAAAATAATTGCTTTTGCCAATCTTTCCACACACCAGTTTAGTATGGAATGAGTTTATTAACAAAGGGAGGCTGTTGATCGCTGATCTGTTTAATTTCTTTTTGTAGTCAGTCAGAAAGAGAGAGCAAGAGACTGCCCTCTAGAGAATAAGACCAGCCCCCGAGCTAGGCATTGCCTTCAAGAAGAGCCTTTCCCCATCGACTGCAGAAGAAGGCTAGAGAAACTAAAATAGCTTGTGTGACTAGTTTGGATTTCTAACTCATTAGAGAGGCTTAATTATATCAACATGTTGGAGATTCTTCTGTGATATAAATTCACCTTCCATCTGTACAACCTTTTCATCCTTTTTTTTTTTTAGCTTTTTATCTTCTAGTCAAAATATCTGCTCCACAAGTGTCTCAATTAATATGGGAATTTCACTGAAAACTGTTTCTGAATTTATTTTTGAGAAAAATGTAGAGATCATTTGCAGGGAGGCAGTAAAACACTATACAGCCTCTCACTGCATGTTCATTTTAAGAGGAACTTGCAAGGAGCTTGGCACTCTTTCTAGTTTGCACACCCAGTCGGTAGTATTTAATTTAAAACAACCCATGGAAGTGCCACTGAAAATGAAACCTATTTGGCACACATGTAGAACACTTCCCATGTAGATCCATGCTAAGTATTTGATTAAAGATCAGGCGTTTCTTGCACATAACACCCGACTTTTCGACAATAAGCTAGATATTTTGTATCTGTAATACAACATGACTAGAGTTGACATACCTACTTTCAATTGTTCTGTAGAAATATATCTGTGCTGGTGTTTATCTTATGAGGTTTTGCTTTTAATCAGGGATTTTTTGTTCTACTGATTCACTTAAAATTATTTTTTTTTAAATACAAGGTATGGAGTTTTATTCTTTGTACCATAAAATTTAGTTAAAAGGTTTCTCTTACCAAAGCAAGCATGCTACTAAATATATTTTGAATTTCTGGTCTTTTTATTTCCCTTATCAGAAACTACTCTTTACAATTTTTTAAAATTCAATAACACAAGGAAATATATCTTTCAGCATCAGTGTTTTTTTGTCATCTTTGTCCTGTCTCTTTAATATTTGTTACTACCTTGTAGTTGAAAAAAGCTGGGATTTCTGGTTGAAAGTGCGATTTTACAGAACTGCCATTTGTTTTTTGTATCTGCAATCAGTAGGGTTTTTTGCCTATGATTGTTTTATGGTTTTTTGTGATTCTCTGGCATGCTGCAATTGTACCTATGGATGTTTCGATTCTTTTCCTACAGCTTTATTTTTATGGACACTTTTCCTGCCATGTCAAGTTTATTTTTGAAAGCAACCTCACTATATTCAGATTCAATTTTGTCATAAATAAATTTCATTTTCAGTTAATCCACATTGATGTGATTTAGCTGCATTACTTAGTTGCTTACTATAACTCAGAGGCCTTATGGTGCAGCTGATTTCACATTAATGAAAGTGGATTGTTTCCTGAGTATGAACTTCCAAATATCACTGAGTGAGTCACTCAGAAGTTTCAAACAAGCCATCAGTTTTTGGAGAGCAGTCCAGGGAAACTTATGCTGTTGGAACAAGCAGTTGTGCTGACATTAAATGAAAGTGGAAAAACATTGCAGGAGATTTAGCAGTCTAAAGATTTTATTAATAAGAAAATTCACTGGCATTTTGAAACTATTTTTATTTTCATTCTTTTGTTGCATAGAAAATAAATACAAAAAGTGGAAATTTAATAACACTTTTCAGCTACCTCAAAATAAGAATTTATACACAATTGCACATTTTGTTACTTTGGAGTTATTCAGAATAAGCTCAAGGTTTTATAGTCCACCCTACAAATGCTGCTACTCCATGGGTAGTTGTTTTCTGACAATTTTTTGTACACTGGTATTAAATGGAGACCTGTCACATTTCTTATGAGGGGGGAAGAGGATGTCTGGAAAAGAACTGGAAGGTAAGAAAATAGCGTCTTTGGGTTGAAAGATGCAAGTGGAAGTACTCTATTTTGAAGTGCTCTATTTCTGTCACCATGTAATTAGCATGCAACACAAATTATTGTGGTTAAAGAATGGACTCTGTCTTGATGCTAATCACAGTGCAGTCAGACTGACAAGTAACATCCCTTTGGTCAGCTGCTGGAAAGTTGTTCACTGACCTTAATGACTGCAGGGAGCAAAAGGGATTCTATTTTAAACCTCGACTGTAGCTTATGAAGTGAAATAATTTTATCTTCAAACAGTTGGTTCAGTAAAGAATATCAAGTTATAGGTAGTCTCTTTAGAGATTTCTTTAATTTTAGGAGATAACTGGGAACTGTCATGATGAGACAGAACTATTAGTCCCTCTGATGCAAACCATGAACTTAGAGAAAGGTCTTGTTAGATTTAAGTAATTCATAAAACTCACTGAATCTGAACATTATTGCCCAGTGTTGCATTGCAGGAGTTGAGAGAAGGTTTGATATTTCATTTAGATGTATCCAAAAGTGTCTGCATGTTTCTCCAGTTTATTGTTACTCTACTGCATGTTTTCAGCTATTTGTATGGGTTACCTTAGAAGCCCTCTTCAAGCTTTTCCATTTTAATCTCATAAGTCTTGATGTGGATCTTGGTATTAGGAAAAATCACTTCCATTCCAGAGTTTCATAGTGGTGGTATAATACAATCCTTTTCTCCTTTGTCCCAAAATAAAATGTAGAAATGCTTTATTTTTTTTTTCTTTTTATACATTTTTTGGATCTGGTTTTTTTATTAAGTAATGGCTCAGGTATACCATGCCACTTTTTTTTCTTAGGAATTTGTTGAAATTCCCCTCGATTTCTTGAGAAATTTCAAATGTGTGCCTTTCCCCTTCTCTGGGCATGGAATTCACTTTATCCTAGTATCATTGGTACTGCACTTCAAACTGCTTTTCCTTGTATGGCTATGCTGAACTTTTTCCATTCACAGATTTTTCTGCAACAGATTTTCTTTGGTTTTTGTGTATTTTTATTTCTAAGTTTGTTTGTTACATCCAGATCTGTTCAATTTTTTTGAAGGTGCACATCAGTGGAGCATAATTAAGCCCTGTGTGATAATTTCCATTGGTACATACTGTCTCATGCATACTACTTGCATCAGAAGTTTAATTTTGATATTTTCTATCTGCAAAGTGATTAATTTTAAAAAGTTTTTCAGAATATAATTTGTAGTTCTAGTTCCCATTTTCAAATGGACAGCAAACAGAACAAAAATTGACCCCCCAAAAAAAGCCCGAGAAGAATTACTTCAGGTTATCTGGGACAGGTTAAAATATCTTGAGCTAGATGTCAGAAATTATAAAGTTATGAAATGTGCTACTGAATTGTAACCTTCTGTATAGTCCAGGCCCTTCTATTGAAACACAGTGGGGAGACATAGACAGATATCTACAGAAGAGGAGTTTAATATGATTTTTGTGCTTATTTTTGTCTGTTGTTCTATAGTGAATAAGAATGTGGAGGTAGAGGATGTTTAAACTATACATTTTTTCATCCTTATCTGAAAAAATAAGGATTATTCCTTTCACATTAGAGAGATCCTTCTATGTCTTACAGTATGAGATACATCAAACAGAAGAAAATATATTATGAGATACAAGAACAAATACCAGACTTTTGAGTTGTCTATAGATAATGAATAAAAAACATTGATAGTGGTTCCATTTTCTATTTCAATTGTTTTTAAGGATTCATTTATAAGGAGCTTTCTGTCCCATTTGGCTGACAAATACTGATGTCTGAATCTTGATGCAATCGGCATCTTCCCCTCATACTAAATCATTCATGAATATTGCACTACTTTTAGACTTTTTATTCTGTCAATGACTTTGTGGTAAAAATAGAAATAGAGCTTTTTGATTTCAGTGATGCATTTGTAGTTGATGCAGATCATTAGGTTTTTTAAATGCATAACTCATGGATCCTAATTTTACAGTCTTCAGGCTTTTAATCTGTTGGTAGTGTTTGCACTCTTATTTTAAAGGAATAATTTAATTACCTTTTTTGATACTAAATAGAATAAATAACTCTACCACAGTAGATACATACATGTAAACCAGGAGCAGTTAAATGAGTTCTCCAAGAAAAAACAGGAAAGATTATAAGCCACAAACATAAACAATTAAAAGAATCAGGGTTATTCAACTTTTCTGAGAAGAAAAGGTAATATGTGATACAGTTAAACTCTCAAAAACAAAGGAAAATGAGAACTGTTCCCCAGCTCCTTATGTCACCTCTAATTACAAAAAAAAAATGTATTTGTGTTTTTAACTACTAAAAAGAGCTTTATGCTTCAAGACGTATGCTGTGTGAGAGCTACAGAGTTTAAAGTTGGGGAAAATGTCAACCAGAACAAAATTTGTTGCTGCAAGTAAGCCAGTTGCAGTGCACAAATGTTACTGTGGTACTAGCAAAGGCAGAAAAAGACAGGGAGTATGGTAGTCCATGTATCTTTATTTTAAAATAGTCATCATTTTAAAAGTTGGTTATAAAGAAAAGAGTTTTTAGTAGCAACAGTGAATCTCTGACCCTTTTAAACTTGAATCGGGCTGAGAAGTTGAAGAAAAGAAACATTTTACTTATGCCAAACATTTCTGATATTCAAGAAACCCTTTTCAGTGCTGAAAGCTCCATGACAAGTATAACGCATCCTCTGCCTTCGTTTTTTAGAGAGGTTTGCACTTTTCTGCACTGCAGGAGCTTTAGAAATAAAGCAATCTGCTCTACTTGGGTTTTGCAATGAATCTGCATGAGAATTGCACCACTCATAAAAATTTACTCTAGAATGTTTTAGCAGGGATTGCTTTAAATTTCGTTGATGAAAATAAGCAGATCAAGACAGGAAAAGATAGATATCTACCAAATCTCATCAGAGTGTGACAATACATAGGGTTTAGTTTGAGGTCAGTTAGCTTTTAGATACCAAAAGCATTTTGTCTTTTTCCAGTGTTAAACTACTTACCATGATTGTTTGTGTGGAAAAGTGAACGTTTGGTTTCTTTTTTAATGTATGTTTACTGCTAAATAAGTTTAAAATGCAAGTCAAGAAATGAAAATGCTTACATAGCAAGAAAAACAGAATTTAGATTATGTTGCAGGTTTTTGCTGTTGAAGAACAGGCAGCTGCTCCTCAGTGATTTCTCTTTTTATAGAATTGAAAGAGAAGAGATGAGCAAACTCTAATGGAAAAACCTTAATTTGAATGGTATGAGAATGTCTTTCACAGCAGAGGAAGCAAATTGTTATATGAACTGTGTTTATTTTACTCAACATTTCTTTGATGAGAACTTGCCCTTGATTTGAAATTCTGCAGAACATTAACACAACACTTGGCTCCTACAGAAAAGGCTGTAATAAGTGATGGTAGTCACCTACTTCTGGGTTCAAAGGATCTCATCTACTTAGGGCGATGGAAGAGCATCACTTGGCTTTGGATTATGGCTTTGTACAGGAACTGGGAGTGGGAGGCCCATGTTATAGAGTGCTTCTGGAATAAATTTGAATAACCACAAGGATATGGCTGAAAGATAGGAGCACTGTTGTCTTCTGGAAACTTCTCTCTCCAGTTGTCTTTGCTCTGTGTTGGGCTGTAGCTCACAGGTACAGTGGTATCCTATACTGTAAGAGGATATACTGGAAAAAAGAACAAAGTGAAGTGGAATGCCACATCTGCTGAGATTTTACTTCAACTGCTTGATGCTGGATTGTATAATTTTTGTATTTTATTTTTTTTCCCCGGCAGAAATGTAAAGCATGGGACAAGGGTCATAAAAGCAATGGTCTTTTTTGTTTGGCTTTTTGAATTGCACCCTTGAAAGACCAGTGGACTGTCAGAGTGGAACTTGTTGAAAGGCAGATCCCAGAGAATTTGTAATCAGTGGCACACTCTAGTGCCTGTCACTTGCAGCATCCCCCAAGGTTCAGTACTGGGCCCAGTGCTGTTTAACTTGTTCATCAATGATTTGGCTGAAAGGGCAGGTGCCTCCTCAGCAAGGTTGCTGATGACACAAAGCTGGGAGGAGTGGCCAATACCCCAGAGGGCCATGCAACCCTTCAGAGAGACCTCAACAGGGTAGAAAGATGGGCAGAGAAAATGAATGTCTGAAATTCAACAAGGGCAAATGTAGAGTCCTGCACCTGGGGAGGGATAACCCTGTGCACCAGCACAGTCTGAGGGCTGTCCTTCTGGAAAGCAGCTCAGCAGAGAAGGACCTGAAGGTCCTGGTGGACAACAAGTTGTCCGTGAGCCAGCAGCGTGTCCTTGTGGCCAAGAGGGCAGTGGTATCCTGAGGTGCATTAGGATCACCAGCAGGGTGAGGGAGGTGATCCTGCCCGTCTACTCAGCCTTAGTGAGGCACATCTGGAGTGCTGTGTCCAATTCTGGGCTCCTCAGGACAGGAGAGACATGGAGCTCCTGGAGTGGGTCCAGCAGAGAGCTACAAAGATGATTAAGGGCCTGGAGCATCTCTCTTATGAGAAAAGACTGAGGGGGTTGGGCCTGTTCAGCCTTGAGAAGAGACAACTGAGAGGAGACCTCTTTTCTCAGTGGTGCTGAGCGACAGGGCAAGGAGCAACAGGCAGAAACTGATGCACAGGAAGTTCTACCTGAATATGAGGAAAAACTGCTTTGTGGGTGACCGAGCACTGGAACAGACTGGGCAGAGAGGTTGTGGAGTCTCCCTCACCGAAGATACTCAAGAACCATCTAGTTGCAATTCTGTGCAGTGTGCTGTAGGATGATCCTACCTGGACAGGAAGCTTGGACCAAATGATCCACTGTAGTCCCTTCCATGAGTACCCATTCTGTGATCAGGTCTCTAAGTGTATACCGAAAGAGTTCCTCTTGAGAATCTAGGGAAGTATGGTGCTTTTCTCACTTCACCTCTTGCTTTTTTCCTGCCCTCCACTTTCTTTGCTACCACCTTCTCCTCTGTCACTTTTGTTTTCATAGCTCCTTTGCAAACTCATTTATATCTCTCATTGGTGTATTTAGTGTCACATTGTGGGAATCACACCATGATTTTGATAATTTTTCACTTGCTTTTGCTGTACCTACTTTGTTTCTACTACTTCATTTTTGGAGGATGCAAAAGAGAATTGGAGACTGTCAGTATTCCAGCTGAGGTGACATCATGGACATGAATACACTGTCGTAAGGATGTCCTCTGTTTTATATTATGATCTTTCTAGAAATTCTTAATATTCTGTTGAAATGTTTGGCTGGCCTTAAACACTAATATGGTGTCTGCAGAAGTTTACCTGTCATAGCCATGTAATGATTAATGTTTTAGAGGGAAACTTTCTATACACCTAATTAGAGCTGCTGGGTTTGTTTAGTTTTACTACATGGATGTGGCTTCCCATGCACAAATATTATCGATGTACTGATACACTGAACCTAAAGAGTCCACATTAATGTGAAAATATTTATTGCACCATTTGTTGTCTTATGTGGACAGAGAAGTCTGCAGGGATTATTTATCAATTTCGTAAATTCTTGAGAGACCTGAAAACACTGACATGAAAGCATTTGAAATGTAGTTAAGGATGTTATATGAAATACTGCATTTAAAATTTTTTAGCAAATAAGGTAGCAAAATAACCCCAAAGCTGATACAGATCTCTGCAGCTAATAGGCAGTTACTGGCACAGATGTTCTCACCTGTTGCAAGCTGACAGCTCAAAAATACGTGTAACTTTGAATACAAGTGCTAATAACAACTGAGACAGTAAAATGTAATTATTGCATGTTATTATACTATCACCTGTGCAGCTGCGAGGCGTAGACTGAATATTCTGCCACATTCAATTAGAAGAAGATAAAAGTAGCACTGGAGAACTGAGTCAGTTAAATGAGAGTTTAAATCACTGCAACTGCAGTAGCAATTGTAAAGTCATTCAATATCCCAGCCAACAAGACATGTTTCAAGACTAGCAAGGCGTGATTTTTTTTCTGAATTTAGGTCACCAAAGCTAGTAATTTGGATGATATCTTAAGGGAGTGTTTGGCCTGTCAGGCAGGTGTATGATTTCTTAATGCTTTTTGAGAAGTGATAGTCACAGGAACTGTATTGTCCTGGCAAATGGAGCAGAAGAAAACTATCTTCTCACTATGTTATCAACATTTGTCCCTTGCATGCACCTTGGTGCTTGCCACAATCTTCACTTTCTTATCCAGTCTCTAACAACTCCAAGCAGCATCTACCTACTCATTTCAATACATTTTTTCATTACAAATTGTTCCTGTGGGGCTGCAGCACCTTTTGTTTCAAGATAAATAATAAAGTAATAAAGCAGTTATAGTCTTTTGACTTCTGTTCTAGAAAAGAAATCCGTTACAGTGATGGTTGATCTCCCTTTACTGCTAAGAATTTGTTTTATACCAATGTTAAGAATTTTACCTTTACCTTGTAAACATAAAGGATGCACTAGTGCTATGGTTGTTGTTTCTGTGATCAAGCAACCTCTGGAGTCACAGGAGCTTATGAGGTTTAAGAACTCAGAAGTGAGAATTTAAAAGCTGCTTAGAACTCCAGAATTTTAGCCACATGTGTCAGATGGCATATTCTGTATTTTCTGTCTTTGACTAAATTGATTTCTTATGAAATAAAGGTTCAGTTAGAGTAAATTAACTTAAAACACTGCCTAGAAGATTTTTATAGGCAAAGAATTCATGCATTTCAGTAGAATGATGATAGTTAATCATCACTTAGACTTGCCTCCTGTGTAACACAAGCTGTTTAATCCAGTAATGCTTGTAACACATTTTAGCTTCTGTTTTAAGAATGTACCTACCAATTTAAAAATTGAGACCAGTTCAATAATTAGCCTTCCCTTTGGTATGGGCCGGTAAGTTTCTGACTTGTTGCTGTAGACTCATCATCTGACAACTCCAGTCACTTTTGTGGGATTCGCAGACTAGTTGAGGTTATCTAGTTCAACCTATCTGCTCGAGCAGGGTCACGCAGAGCTGGTCGACCATGACCATGTCCTGACAGCTTTTGGACATCCACCCTCATACTAAAAAAAGAAGTGTTTCCTGATGTTGAGATGGCACCTCTTGTGTTTCCATTTGTGTAGATTGCCCCTTGCCCTGACACTGGGCAGCCCTGGGAACAGTCTGCCTTCTTCATTCCTTTTCATCAGGTATTTCTACACGTTCATAAGTTCTTCCCTAAGCCTTCTCTTTTCCAGGTTGAACAGTCCCAGCTCTGTCAGCCTTTTGTCATAGGAGAGATGCTCCCCTAGTTTTGTTTCTTGTCTTTTGTTGCACTTTTTCTCCAAAGTCCATATCTTTCTTGCAGCCCAGTTTCTTCAGTTGAATTAATTTATTTTCACTCCCTTATTTAACATTTAAGTTGCATATTCTAATGAGTCCTCTTTCAGATAACCATTTTCTTATTGAAAACACAATTCTAGAGTCTATACTAGAATGCCTTTGATCCCAGCTGGTGCACAAAGTTGACGTCTCCTTTCTACAATTCTGCAAACACACATCAAATAAAATGGAAAACTACTGCTCTTAAAATTGGGGCCTCATGTCAACCAAGCCTCAGCAATCCAGGCTTGAAACTCAAGGAGTCTTTTATTTGCTGTAAACAAAGAAATTGGACAACTCCACCTAATTAATGTCAACTGAAAGAAAATAACTGTCCTGTATAAGAAGAGGCAAGAGTGCTTGACTTTATCACAAAATACCAGCCTCCTAACGAAAGAATTTTTTTCAGAATACCTCCCAGTCTTTTAAACTGTGACCTAGAAAACATCACCCATAACCCCACCAGCGCACAACAACCTCCCTCCAACCCCCATCCTGATTCCTGCTTATTACATAGTTGGGTATTGCTGCCTAGGTCCAATTCCTGCAGTTTTAAGTTTTTCATTTGTATTTAATGCTCAAGAAAATGTATTTATTCAAAATATAAATAAAAGCAATCATTTAAAAGAACTTAAAAAAAAATTATTTCAAAAATAAGTACAAATTTACATGCTTCAGAGAGGAATAAAGGTAAACCTTAAATAAAGATGCTGCAAAACCCTAAATTTCAAGCTGTAATATGTCACTAGCTGGAATGAATTTTTAATTTATTTTTTTTTCAGGCAGCAGACTAGATTTAATTTCTTGAATTTTTAAATCTATTTTGCCTTTGTAAAAATATTTGTCTTACATGCTGCTCTATTTGATGAAAATAAAGTGAATGCTGAAGGAAAATCACATCTAGGAAATTTGGGTTTTTTCTCAGGTTAAATATCAGATAAAATCTGACACATTAACAAGAAATGTTGTTAATTCAGGGGTTGTTTTTGAACACCTTAAAATTCATCATTATTTATCCCATGCCATGTCCTGCTTTAGAAATTAAATAAAACCTTAATTTTAACCTTGAGGACAGAATACTCCATGTGAAGCAGATGGAATGTTGAAGTACAATTCGCAGTGCCTTTCCACTTACCAGTGTGGAAAAATTTGAAAGATGATCTCTTTAAAAACTACTTTGTTATTGTCACTTTTTGAAACTTCCTTCTTTCACTTAATAGAGTTAGGATGACACTTATTAATACATCTGGTGTTTGCTTTTTATTTACAACCTTGCTGACGGTGTCCTAGAGAGTGATTTTTTCTGATCAGCTGTCAAGAGGACCATACCATAAGTAGTGATGTCAAATAAAATAGAAACAGGTTTCAGATGGTGTTTTAGCTTAATAAATAGGTCCACAGTATCCTCTTTCGTTTATACAAGTAATGGCTACTCTTGTAACTGCTGCACAACTTGCAGTCATCCAGCCTAACCTGCTCAGCATGGTCCTTCCAGAGCAATGGAAACCACTCAGGTTTGGACTTGGAAATCTCCCTGAATGGAAAGTATATTTGCAGCAAAATTATCTTCTCAGAAAATTCCCTAACTTTTCTGAGCATCCCTGCAGCCTACGTGACATGTCTAAAATAGCTGGCTGGTGAAAAGGTGTTAAACTACTTGAGGCTTTGTATCTAAAACCTCTGTGGATCTGTAATCCATTACTGAAAGCAGAAGGCCTAAAAATGTTGTAATAATGATAATAGATGCTGAGTTGTTTAAAAATATCCTTAATAACTAAACAACTTCATTTTACATCCAGAACACTTTTGATGACTCTGTATTTTACAGAAATGCTTTAGCTCAGAGAAAGAAAGACAAATGTAATTGCAGTATGACTACAACCAGAGGGATAGAACAGAGTGGTGCTTTCATCATTAACTACCCTGTAGCAGAGATGGCTAAAGAAAAACAAAGTATCTGGATTTGCCTACATGAAGTATTAGAGAGAAGTAAATCAACAAATAAAAGATGGTATAATAGTAAAATCACCAGTAGAGTGGAGGGATATTTTATGACTGCTGTTTTTGTCCCCTGAGATGTTAGAGACAATTCTTCCAGAAGACTGTAACTCCATGTTGCATAAAGTTCCCTGTGGACATTCCCCTGGAGACCTGCCTGCCACTTTTCTTCCCATGCTGTTTTCTCTCCACACCAGCTGTGTCCTGGCAGCTCATCTTTCTGTCAATAAGATTTTCCCAACCATGGATTCCACTGAGCCACAGTGTCTGCTCTTTCTGCTTTGTTTTGTTGGGTTTACTGGGTTTTTTTTTTTTAATGTCTTGTAAGCTTGACTGTCCTGTTCTTCCTTCTTGGGAGGACAAAAAGAGGTGACAAAACTTTGTGATTTCCTTCTGCATCTTAATTCCTCCACCTTATTTTTAAGATTCTCTTTGACCTTGCCGTCTTGGAGGTCTAAAAGTCCTAGGAATACTGTGACAAAGTTCATTCTAGAGCAGGGCAGAGCTACTCATTTGCGGAGTGTCAGCATTTAGCTTTCCCCACAGATTATTTGCTATTGAGAGGCAGCCTAAGTGAGCTCAGTGTTGTACCAGGAGGGTTCCGGGGTGCTGGGGCCCCGAGCTTGAACTGCTGCCTGAGTCCACAGTTCTTAGTTCTGTACTCTTGTGCATGCTGCCCATAACTAGGGAAATGAGTTGTATCAATTAGGGTATAGCTCCTGGTTTTGTGCATCTGAGAGGAGCTATTCCACACAAACATGCACATGAGTCAGATTTAAATCTGCGTTACCAACAGCTGTGTGGCAGGCAGTATAAATCTGAGTCCTTGCTCAGGTTTATTTTTTCAATCCAATCACATTATATTCCCCTATCTCTTTTCACATTTAATTTTCATTTTACTATCACAGCAATTCCATGATATCTTTCTTGAAACTGAAATATAATTCTGTTTCAAAGTCACTGATGTAATACTGCAATGCAAAAGCTATAAAAAAGTTGTATATTTTTTTACAGACAATGTACTAGCATTTCTTAATTGTTCTAACAGCAAGGAAGGAATTTCATGGAGACTAGGTTTTCCAATAGAAGCTTTAAAATAGTCTGCTTAGGCAAAAAAGAGGTTTGGCAACCTTTGCAATATATCAGTTTTGGGAGACTTTTGAGTATCTGCAGTGCAACAGGGACTAAGAAACTTTGGCCATTTATAAGTGTTTGTACCCTTATATCTGATACTGTTACCATGTTGCATATATATATATATGTATGTGTGTATATGTGTATCACCAAAGAAATGCTAGGCAAACATAAGACCTTTCAGTTACATAAAAGTAACTAATGCAATGTTTTGCCTTTCCTCTTCTATTGACAGAAAGTATCTCTAAAGCGGCCAAAATTGTACCCCTTCCTCACCTCATCTCCCAGAATCTTCCAATAATGAAGCTACCTAACTTCTCATGGCAGTGGCTGCTTATAAATAACATTTTCATTACAGTGAGGGAAAAGCAAGTAGGAATTTTTTTTTTTGGGCTATTCTTGCTTTGAAAGTCAAAGACACTGCTTATCACAAGCCATTTGATTTGATGAAAGTATGAATTGGGCTTTAGCAATAGTATGTTCTTCAAATTCACAGTTTTCTGGGGTGGTTTCCAGAAAATTTCCTCAGTGGTTGTTGGACAGCCATTGTTCCCAGTAAAAAACAGATATTTCTTAGCGTTCGTGATTTGAAAATACTGAGTTTTGTCATGTCCTAGAGAATTTCCAGAGTTCAGCAGAACTGTTCTTTTTGCAGCATATGTATGATATTTTTCCACCTAAATATCCCTAAAATAACTTAGTCAGAAGCAGGAAGACAGATATCTGCTTACATGTCTATTCCTAGTATTCTTGTGTAAACTTACCAGGTGATTTTATTCTTGAGTATGCACTTCTCAGTGATGTGCAGTACTTCAGAAAAGCAGAATGTGAAGTAAGAAATTTCCTTTCATGCTGAATGAAGTATTTTTAAGAATTGAAATTCTTTATGTTTCTTCAGAAAACAATTCAAATGAAACTAAAAATAATTTGATTTCTGAAGCTGTAGAATTGGTCTTGTCCTCTACTCATTGATATGACCAAGACTGTCATTTCTTCTTTAAATCAGTTTAAAAGTCCTGTGTATTTTTCCTGTGATCTTCTGTAGAAGTAAAGTAGTGTAAAGTACAATAAAATATTTGTTTAATCAGTGTGCCTATTAAGAGATAATTCATCTGTGGCCTTACAAGTATATACAAAGAAAGATGTTAAGTAAGGCCCTTTAAAGTATAATGAGAAATAAAAGTACATGTTGTCTAGGAAGTAAATTTGGCTAATTAAAAGTTAGATACAAATGCTTAAAAAAAAACATGCAGCCCAGGATACATTCAGCTGTCTTAGCTGCAGGGGTATGATTGTCTCCAATGAACAGAGAAATACTCTATAGCTGGTTGGAAATCTTGAATTATTTATTCATAAAGATCTAGATATAATCTGCTGAGACTGAAATACAGATGCCCCCAAGATGGAAAGGCTGCAAGTTGCATCATGAGCAGTTAGGTTTGTAGGACATATTTACAATGGTGTAGTAGTAAAATATCTTTCGAGCATGTAGGCACTTGACAGCATCTGCTGAAATATAGTATCTACACAGAAGAAGATTAAGATAAGTGAATATATTTAATCTTTATTTTGTTTTCTATCTTTACAGGCTTGCTTGCATTGAAATAAAGATTCTGAATTGAGCTATAAGACGATCTTAGGAATAGTGTTTTTAAGTCCCTATCATGATAGATTGATTCAGGCACTTCAAAAATAACTCTTGAATAGCAACAGGGCACAGCAATGCCCTCATTGTTTCTCTGTTGACATATCAAAATCTGTTGCAGTGAGCAAAACCTAATCATGGATGGCCTGGGAAAACAAGGAAGGGGTATTGTAAAGAAACAGCTTGGGTGGGGGAAGGAAAAGGGGAAAATAAAGTCCTTCAAACTTGCTCTTTACCACAAGTGACAAACAGCTCATCATTAAATGACAAGTATAATGTTTATGATTAAAAAGAAGTTAAAAATCATTGTTGCCTAATTAATCAGTATTCAAAAGGCTTCTAGAAGAAAATGAACAGAGTTAGGATAATCTTGAGAAAAAAAATATTTAGGAAAGGAATAAATAAACCTCCAAAAGCTGAAAGTAGGTTTGTTTAGATTAGATATTAGGAAGAAATTCTTTACTGTGAGGGTGGTGAGGCACTGGGACAGATTGCCTAGGGAATTCTGGATGCTCCATCCCTGGAAGTGTTTAAGGCCAGGTTGGATGGGGCTCTGAGCAAACTGTTCCAATGGAAGGTGTTCCTGGTGTCCCGGTCTCAGCCAAGGCCAGGGTTAATGTTTTCCAGTAGCTGAGAGAGGGCATGGCTAAGGAGGCAGGCCAGACCCAGATGTTAATGGATACCACCTCATGCCATTGCCAGAGGCAGACGAAAGGGACGTTCTCTGGCTTCCAGGGAGAAGTGTGTTCCTTTCAAAGGGAGAAAACATGGTGGGCGAAATGGTCCAGTATAGTTTTAATTATGTTTGTCTTTTGTCTTGTAGCTTTTGTTATTAACATTGTTGCTGTTACTCTTCATTTTCTTATCTCATTGTTGCTTCCGGTAAATTGCTTTTATCTCTCTATCTTTTGTGCTTGCAGTTGGAAGGGAGCAAGCAGCTTGTGGTCTTTTTAGTGGGAGTACTAAATTGGGGAAAACCTTTCCTAAACCACGAGGTCTACACACAGCAGGGGGGTTGGGACTAGATGATCTTTAAAGTGCCTACTAATCTAAACCATTCTGTGATTATATGCCTCTAAAATTACTGCTCTACACCCAGTTAATAAGATAGTAATTAAATGTTGAACAGAATATTGATTCAGAGTCTGAGGTGCTGCAGTAACAACTCACCTTTTTCATACACCTTCCCAACTTCTGATGTGGGTCATGTGTAGTTTTTGTTTTAATAAGAACTTTCGAGTTCTTATTAAAAGCATTTCAAGAGAAGATGATGCAGATCTGTCCAGCAGTGTGCTGGAAGCAGCACTGTGTGCCCTGTACTCCTGTCCCTGTGGGAGGGGGTCTGCCTTCTGCTTGTTCTACCTGGGGGAAGAGCTCTTACCCAGATACAACGTTCAACAACAGCTTGCTTGTCTGGGGAGAGGCAGGAGCATTCTGGATGACTCCAATGAATTAATTGTTCCTTTCTTTATCGAAGGTCACAGTGTATACAGGTACAGAGGTGCACTTCTCAGGGCAATCACGTCGTAATGGTTTTCTAATCTCTTTTGTTCTCACCACGGAAGCAGAAGGCAGCAGAAGCAGCTGCTCTGTTAGTGCTACTTATCATTAATCTTCAGTCAAGGTCTTTCAGTCTTTCTGAAATTGTCTTTAAATCTGCTGCAGTGAAAAGGCAATACTTCTGGAGACAGATACTCTGCCTAAGTCTGTATATTACTTATTTAAATTTTGCAGTCTTGTGTGAAGTTATTTGTCTGTCATGATTGATTGTTTGTAAATGTAATTTCAATAGAAATCCATTATTACTTTAATCCTGTAGCGATAAGTGAATATTTCATTATTTTACTATGAAATCAAGTTTACAAGATCACATTGTTTCCACTTTGTTCTTGAAGTCACCAGTAACGCCCCTGTTTAAATCCTGAAGGATGCACAATATGACTAGAGATTTACAGGAAAAATAGTACACAATAATTTTTTTCTTCAGTCTTCTCAGGGGCAGGTACCACAGACTCCGTAGCAGTTATGATGTAGCACAAAGTGCTGGCATTTGGTGACCTTCAGTGCTAAGTTCTGCACTTTAATGATCAGGGATTGGTGTTTACCAATTGCAGTGTTGGACTCTGTGTGTGTGTTATGTGTACACATCTATACATAGTTTCTGCAGACATTTATTTTGCTTCACCAGTAGCTAATGACAACATACAGAAGGATCTGTCTTATCTAAGTATCAAAAGCAATATGTGTCCCATATGCATGAAGCTTGCAGGCTAAAGAAAAGCCTTTAGCGTTACTTTGGCAGTCATTTTTGGCAGGAAAAGCTCCCAAATCATAAGATGCCTGAAAGTTAAATATACCAATCCTGCTACAGAGTTTTATGCCAAGGAATAGGAGGTCTTGGGAAATGTAGCATGTTGTGAATTAACATATATTTTGCTACTGCTGGTTGAAAATAACAAGTACTTTGCAGGCATTAATGAAATAGAATCACAAAATGCTCCCCTCTAAGGGGGCTAAATGAGTCTTGAGGTTTATGGACACTGTACTTTCTCAGCTTTAATTGACAGACAATATTACTTTTGTCAACTAGTTTTAGTGAAAATTTAGATGATGCAGATCTGTGGGCAAAAAACAAACATGGGCAAATATGTATATAAGGAAATTAAAAAGCCCTATGCTTCCCTATTCAGAAACACCAAAAAAGTCCTGACTGTACCTCAATGGATTATTTCTTTGTATATGTGTTTATTAATTTTGCATACATTTATCCAAGTATCATCTTTGGGTTTACTATTTTTAATTAAAAATCTATTTGCATTTACTCTTGGCCTGCCATGACATAACATCCTATGCAGCCCTGATGGCAGCTCAGTGGGCTGCCACAGACTCCCCAGCAGAGCAAATGCCAACTCACGCCCGCAGGCAGATGGGAAAGTAAAACATGTGTGTTATTTCCAAACCACTTAAAAAAATAACTTCCCTTACACCACCAGATGAAAACATATTAAAGAAAAGCTGTCTTTTTCCACATTTAGATAAACATGTTCTGCAAGACCAATTACGTCGAGTAATGTATTTGAACAAATATGCAGCAATTAGGACATTTTGTTGAGTGTATCTGCAGTGACTACCAATCATATCAAAGCCCTATTGGTAGCAATCTTCTTTATAATTCCTCTTGCTTAAAAAGAAATTCAGATTTTAAAAAATGAAAGCTGAAGAAAATACTTGGCACAATCTTTCTTTTTGTAACCTATTTTATATATTCAATTAAAACCTAACCAGTTACTGCTCACAAGGTACTTTAAACTGATGGCAGTGTTTCAGCCCTTAGTGTCATCCTTGTGGCATGTTTCAGTTAGAATTGGAAACTGACTTTTTAAATATCAAAAACCCAAAAGAAATGTAAAAAATAAATTAAAATATCAAACCAACCAACTAAACAAAACCCCGAACAACAAATAAAAATCTGCTGTTCTGCTTCTGACCCAAGGGAATGTGACTTTGCTTTGCTAAGATGCAGAAGCGTCTTCTTTAAAATCAGGTAGCTGTCATCTGCCATACCATGATTTTGGGACTTGCACACTAAAACAATTTTTCAGACTTTTCTGTTGTTATACATCATAAAGAGACTTTTTTGTTTTTTTGTATATTTGCTGAGTATGGGTAAAGATTCAGTTCTTTTAGAAGTAGTTTGGCTTACCCAGTGATACAGAAATAAAACATAGATAACGGATAATTAGTTGAATGCTGCCAAAGCACTGCCCAAAGATAGATTGTAAACTCTGTATTCAGTGTGGGCTTCCACTGCTGGGGAAAATAAAATATATTTTTTTATAGAAACTAAATAAACTTATAGACATATCTTGTTTCCAATGATGTCAAAATGATTATGCTTAGAAATGGAAGTGATGAAAATATAAATCTTCATATATCTGCCATTTAAATTTTAAGACACAGTATTTCACTGTCTTTCTGACAATATATTGAAGTGGAAATGTAGTCGATTGAGGGGGTTTTTTGGTGTTCGTTCTACTTTACATCAGGCATAGACTGCAATCAGTTGAAATTATTTTATTCAACTTTTTATTCATGTTTAGTATGTTTGTTTCTATTAATCGGACATTTTCTCAATTTAAAGACAGTACAATGTTTGCTTCTCAGCACTAAGAAAGGGCTTATGGTAGTCTGTATGGGACATTGATTAGGGCATTGGTATAAAATAATATTTTCAGACTGGGTTAGTGATCAGCCTGAACTTAGAGGCATAGGCCTCAAAGATAGAAGTGGTCACAGGATTCACTTCATCATAAAATCCCAAGATTTTTATGGTGTCCGGGCACTTCAGTTTTTGATTAATTTTTCAATCTGCTGGGTCTATATAGCCAGTGGAATATTCACTCTTTAATAAAATTTAATTTTATCTCTGTAACCTTATAATCAGAATAGAGAAAAAAAAATCAGCAATCATAATCTTGTCGCCATAGCAATACTAGTTGGAAAAGACTTGAAGTTAAAGAAATTCTATCTGTATTAATAGTGGAATAGTTCTTTTACTAATCTGATTTTAAAGCTTTCTGAAATGGTGATTGTACAATCTGACTCCTCCAGTGCTTGACTACCAGGGTTTTTTCGACACATCTAACCAGAATCTTTCTTGTTGCAAACTAAACTAGTTACTTCTTTCTTTTTGAAAAGGAGTAAAGATTATTCTTGCTGCTTTTATGAAAGAACGTTTTAGCATTAAACACTCCTATCAGATCCCCTGACTCTTTTCAGCAAGGTTAAAACTCAATTTTTTTCTTTAAAGTTGGACCTCTGGTCTTTTCTCGTGTTCATCTCTGGACATGCTGTCTTTGGTTCACTAAGATGAACCAATGTTTTTTTCAGCAAAAACACTAATTTCCTGTTTTATGTTTGTGCAGGTGATTATTTTTGCCTGAAAATTTGATAGCTTGCCCATATTTCTATTGAATTCCTTATTTATTTGCAAGCTACTGCTTTAATTTGTTGAGATTTTGTTCTTAGTTCTAATTTTGAGCTTTATTTTGCTTACTATCCATCTTTACCTGGTGCTATCTGCTAATTTAATATGCATGATCTGTGTTCAAAGGCTATTGAATAGTTAAAGCGGTAATCCTGGACTCAGACAAAGACAGAATTCCATTCTCCCTGTCCCTCTGGTTAGCTTTGCTTACGTAGGAGAGGCCACTGAGAAGTTTTCTCTGGTTTGCCAATTTTTCTGCCATAAAAGGCAGTTCTGGAATTTGAAGCACTTAAAACTGGAAACAAAATGCCAACAAACAGCAAGAAACACTCTGGCTTTTGAAGAAATATGGAAGAATATCCTCTAGGGGTCCAGAAATGTAACAAGTTCATGAGCACTTTCAGTGTTCTTATTGTGTGTTCAGCTAATTAGTACAGCTTGAATCACGAAGGACTGTTTGAATTTTGACCCTGTCATTACCTTTGTAAAGAAAAACAATGTCATAAATCCGAAAGAATTAGCTCAGCTCTCTGACTGATGGCATAAGTACAAGGGGAAATGTGGAAATAGGATAAGCACTCAATCCTGGACAGCCTGAGTCCACATCTGAGCATGATACTTGAAGGTTTCTTGTTCAGAGGTGAGTGATGAGAAGAATTTTTGGTCCAGAAAGGCTGACCTGCGAAGAAAGGTCAGAAGACCTGAAGTTGCTCAAGGAGGAGTCAGAAGGAAGAAGACAGACAAGCTTCAAGCATGAAGCAGCTGACTGTCAGGGGGAAGAGAGAAGAGGCAGGATCTTTCCACCACTGCAGTGAGAAGGGAACAACTTGCCAACTTTATGGTTTGTCAGACTATCTAAGGAGATAGAGCAGTCTGTCTGCCAGGAGAGCTGACATCCCTTCCAGCCCAATGTAGGATTCTCTGACTTGCTCCTGTTACACTGTACTCCAATACCTGATTTCATTCCCTCTCTTATGCCTGCATGTTTAAATGCTCTCTTGCACCTTCTTTTCCTTTTGTAGACGCATATGCATAATGATTTTATTATTTTCCATCATGGAAAAATACGTTTTTAAACCTCTAGCCTCATTTAACAGGAAGCCTGCAATCATTGCTTTATATTTTTCAGGAATTAATTTTTCTGATTATCTCCCAAGCAATTTCTGCTTTGTGTGCTGTACTAAGTTCCATTCACAGGAAGGAGATACAAACAAGTTCCTCTTCACAAAACAACAGGTTCTTTACTCCATCTTAACTCTTGTATAGCATTTGTTAAACCAGCTAGTATTCTTCTTATGCTATCCTAGTTCTTGGGTTATCATTTAATTTCTTCCTCCTGTGTCTCATTTATTGTCTCATACCTCCATATAGGTGGAAAATTTCAGCTTTCCTCTAGACATATTTTTCAGGTGGTGTTGTCTGTAGCTTTTATACTGACAGTACACATACGTCTCTGTATGGATCTGTTCTAAGTCTATTAAGTTAGAATCTCTAGGGTTTTTTCTAGTAGTACCCGAGACATAAAGTGGGCAAAAACAAGCTTAAACTTCATTCTAGTGATATTAGAAATGTCAGGTAACTTTTTTCCAAGTAAATGTTGTACTCTGTGTTCCTCCCAAACTTCTCTTAGCCAAAGAGGAGCATTGCAGTCATGACTGAAATCCTCCAGTGGAAGATGTATTAGTGTATGTTCTGCTGAGTATAATGTTACCATTTTCCTCAATCTGCTTAATCACCACACGAATTCATGATTCTAGTTTCAAGATCACAGCCAGCTGCTGCAGAAGCGCTTGTTGCAAACCAAGTGCAGAGCTAGCGGCCAAACCTCTCTTCGCCCTTGACATAACCAGTTAACTGATAGACTCTCCCAAGGCAGCAGAAACCTTCTGATGATATGAAACAACATGTTACCACAATTTTGTGGGATAATTCGAACATTGTGTAGTGTGTGCATCTCATGTTGGATGTAGGAAGCCTTTGAGCACCTAAAACAAAAGCTGTAGCAGCTGAATTTTCAAGGCACCTCTATGTACACTTGGTTGTGTCCCTGCTTATTGCTGGCATCAAGGTTTCTGCTTGTACACAGGCCTGAACTGCTGTGACCTGAGAGGTGTCACACGTGGCTCCTGCTTAAACCTGACTTTTTGCATTAATCTCCTGACAGCTGTGACTAGAAGTCATGCTGTGAAAGTGTCTGCTGCAACAGTGTGGCCAGGTTTCTGGAAGCAGTGGCTTCCACAATTTCTTGCAAGATGCAGGGAGAGGAGCAGAGTGGGCCAAGAAAGGGAGGTATGAAGCCTTGCATGGCTTGTGACGACCTTTGGCTGTGCAGTGCAAGCAGTGCACCCTTCCTTGATGTGGCTGTGGTCTTGTCCTTACAGTGATATCCTGGATGGTGTGAGGGGAAAATGGGAATACTTGGAATTGAATAGGAGCATGCATCCTGGGAATCCTGACTTCTAGGCTATCCTTACAGAGGATAGCTATAATCTGGGCAGAAAGGAAAAGTTACATACCTGCTTTTGCTGCTTGCTATTTCCCTCTGGCTACTGACAGGTACACAAATGGGTGCCCTGAGGTGCCTGACTCTTCTCATGTGCTGCCTGCTGAACGCCAAAGGCCATTTATGTGTTCTGTGACATGTACTGGCACAACAGGATTAGGAACTGCTAGTCTGAAGGCATCCATGTCTGTTATTCCTGGGCCTCCCAAAGCATGGCAACGTTTCTGAGGACACTGAAAAGAAAGAGAAACTGAATTGTTCCTGACTGAGGGTCTTCCGTTTTGCTGTGCTTTCTAGCTACCTCAATATATTCTTGAGGACTTAGAATTGCTTGGAAATGACAATAATTTGTGGTTGAAACTGAAAGAGCCACTGATGCAGGGTTTGGAGGAGGTGTGAAGAAAGCACACTCTCTCATCTGCCAACCCAGCAGGATTCAACCTGCTGGTTCAGTGAGCTCACAAATAGGATAATAGAATAACCATCCATGGAGTGACATTCTTTTGATTTCAGTAAGATACCTCTCTGAAATCTAGATAAATGATTTAGAAAGATAAGGGTTAAATTGCAATTAAATTTTATTATTTTGCTAAGAGAAAAAAACCCCACACTTTAAATTTTTTTTAAAAAATTATTATTCAGGCATAGACATTAAGTTTGCAGTTTGGTGACTGCTGGAAAGCCAAAATCCACATTCACACTAGCTTGTTAATTAGGGACTTATTCTTAGTAAGTGATTAACAAACTTAGTTGAGTCATCACCCACAAGCTGGTCGGTGGGTACGTGCCATCACATCCTCATTCGTACACAAGCTCCCTTATTTTCAAGCCCTCATTGTCAGCTGCCACTGGCTTTGGAGACATGGACTGAGCTGTCAGTCCTCAGGATTTAGTTGCAACATTTGTGATATTTGATGTTTTACTGAACACCTGGATTCCTGCATTATTGTTGTTATACAAGAATCTCCATCCTCCCTGCAAAAATAAATTCTTGTGGTTATTTTTTTTCTTCCTAAATAAGTAGGTCAGGTTTAAACTCTGAACCTTATAGAACAGAGGGAAAAAAAGAGATAATGCCTGTTTGCTTTCTAATGTTATTTTAATTGAAGAAGGGAAGAAGTGGGTATTTTGATGCTTGACATTGGTAGCACTATAAAAGTTACTGATGGTTTGTTACGATAAACTTGATCTGTTTACCTCCCATCTGCAGTGGTAAACAATTTGCAATGAGTTAACTGCTAAAATGGCTTCTTTTAGGTAATACTCCTGTTAATGATAAATACTTGTTTTTTTCAATGCCACTCAAGATTCATCCCTTGTAATCCACTCAAGAGAAACATTTTGCTCTAGCCACGGAGAGATTGTGGTCTGTCTTTAGTCGATAGTTTCTCTTTGTTTAAATGTCCTTCTGAATTGCAGTTGGACATGCTTCACTGGTATTACTGTGCATCAGTGCCATGCCCATCCATCCACTTCAGGGGGGATTAACTCTGTGGCAAAGTTCATCAGTCACTTCTGTCATCGTAGCTTGGCATGATTTGTACTAGTCTAATTGGGTCACAATTTCAGCTAATAATGATTGATACAGGCTTTTTATCAGTGTGGGAAGACGATGTGTGACCTTTTCATCTATTCCTCTGCTTTATGAAAAACTTGTTTTCCAGTTATTAACATCATAAAAACATTAAACTTTCTGGTAAAAAAAAAAAGGAGATGGAAATGTGCATTTCATTAAAATATCTTCATCTAATCATCTGTTAATGAGAATGTAACTTTTTAATATGAAACTGCCAGGTAAATGCTACTCTTCAAATTTCTTTGATGGAAACTGGTAGTCCCTCTTCAGGTTCAGTTGCAGCATGGTCACTTTGGAACTCCCTATTTTAATCTTTTTCCCCCTCAGCATCATTATTAATTTATTGCCCCTCTATATTTGGTACTGGTGAGGCTGCACCTCAAATCTTGTTCTCAGTTTTGGGCTCCTCACTACAAGAAGGACATTTAAGTGCTGGAGCAAGCACAGAGAAGGGCAGTGGAGCTCGTGAAGGGTCTGGAGAAGAAGTCTTATGAGGAGTGGCTGAGGGAGCTGGGGCTGTTTAGCCTGGAGGAAAGGAGAGTGAGGGGAGACCTTATCACTCTCTACAACTACCTGACAGGAGGTGGTAGCCAGCTGGGTGTCTGACTCTTCTCCAGGTAACAAGTATCAGAACACCAGAAAACGGTGTCAGGTTGTGCCAGGGAAGGTTTAAATTGGATATTGGAAAAAAATTCTTCACTGAAAGGGTAATCAATTAGGCACTGGAACAGGCTGTTCAGGGAAGTAGTGGAATCACCATCCCAGACAGTGTTCAGGAAATGTGTGGATATGGCACTTGGGGACACGGTTTAGTGGTGAACATGGTGCTAGGTTAACAGGTGGAATTGATGATCTTAGAGGTTTTTTCCAACCTTAATATTTCTATGAGTTCAGAACTACCAGTATACCAGGGGTTTGCCAGATCCTAGTGTACCTTAGAGTGATTTTTCTCCTGTTGTGAGTAGAGAAAAAAGATATGTTTTCTGTTCTGAGGCTACCTGGCTCTTGAAGGAGTACTTTAAAATAAACGTCTGTCACTGTAATAGGACATAAAATAAAAGTCAGAGTGTATTGTTTTTATTTAGAAGGGCAACTGTCAGTACAGTTGGTTGTTTCTCTAACTAATGGGACCTCAGGAAAGTACTGGTAGCCTTTAAGTTATGTGAACACACAGGACAGGAGCCCTCTGGTTCTAAAACTGCGTTGTAATATAAAATTCTCAAAAGCATATTTTACACATGAAATATTATCTGTGGGGTGCTTCTACTAACCTTTAAGCCTTATAACCTATTTATCCATTGTGTTTTTATAATCCCTGGGTTTGGGATGGTTGTCATCATCTTAAAATGTAGCACGAGCCAGTTCTTTCCCTGCAGTATTCGCATTTCCATTCTGGTGTGTCTGAATGTCTGCATCATTGTACTACGCCAGTACATTTTTCATACTTAAAAATAGACTCAATAACCATCTTCCTTCTCTGCCTTTCATTTTACAACTGCAGTAGCAGCTACATTTCCTGTCTCAATAGCACTTATGAAGCAATTAGGCAAATTTAGGACAGATTTTGCTACTGAATGCTAGACAGATTTCTCTTTATCCTCACTAGAACTTGTGCATGGACAGATTATACCCTAATGGCCTACTTCTTTTTCTGCCCCCGCAAGAAGCACTCTTCTCATTTTACACATGGGCCATTTGATTTGGTACAACAAAATGAAATTAATGGATCCTCTAATTGGTCACTTGTAATTAATTAGTATAAAAAATTATTTATCTATGTTATATCTTCTGTAGTCTTCAGTGACTACTGCTTGTGGTTATACGGCTGAGGGAAATCATTGGCAGGCAAATTGTGGACCTGTGGGAGCAGGTCCAGAAGAGGGCCATAAAGATGATCAGGAGGCTGGAGCTACTCTCCTGTGAATACAGGCTGAAAGAGTGCAGCCTGGAGAATCTGAGATCCAATGAGATCTCATTGCAGTCTTCCAGACAGGAAGAAAAAGGGGAAGAGTGACTTCTCACATGGGCAAATAGTGATAGAACAATGGGAAACAGTTTTAAACTAAAAGTGAAAAGGTTTAGGTTAGATGTTAGGAAGAAAATCTTTACTGTGAGGATGGTGAAGCACTAGAATGGGTTGCCCCCAGAAGCTGTGGATGCTCTATCCCTGGAAGCGTTCAAGGCCAGACTGGGTGGGGCTATGAGCAACCTGGCCTAGTGGGTGGCATCCCTGGCCATGGGAGTGTGGGTTGCAGCTAGACCTTTATAGTTCCTTCCAAACTAGGCTTTTCTATGATTCTATGAAATTAGAAAGATGTATAAAAAGTAAAATAGTTGGAAAAAAACACCCCAAAATAGTACCAACAGTAACAATTTTTTCTATTTTTGTAAAATCTCAGTGTTTCATTTAAGTTGAGGGAGATAATAAGCCATTTTTTTAATCAGGTGAAGTCAAGAAATCTTACCTAGAACCATAATTAAGTGAATATTAACAAAACTAAACTTACGAAAGATAAATAAAAGATAAAAGGACACACCAATTTTACCAGTCCATTGCTATATTTATGGCCATTACAAAATAACAAAAATGATTATTCTGATTTACGTCAGAATATCCCCCAAAATAAACTATTACTTAGACCATCCCTTCTTATATTTCCTCCATAATAGCAGGGAATATTAATAAATTTGTCCAACACAGCTCAACGTTTTCTGTTATTCCACCTCCCCTCTGCTCACACAGAGACACACATCTCCTTTAAAACTGTTGGGAATCATAAGCATGCTATGTGCAGATTTACTGCCGTCCTTCTTCAGAAGGAATTCAAACCCATATCTACCACTGTCTCACAAAGACCCATTAAACCATGAGCGTGGTCACTGTTCAACAGTTTGGGGGAAGTTGCATGTCCTGTTGTCAAAGCTGCCACATATTGTATTACTGAAAAGAGCTTTCTTGCTGAATTGCAGAGGAAAGACATTTATTTTTGGAAGGAGCAATTGTGCAGGAAGGATTCATTGTGCAGAACTGTGCATTTTGAAACTAGTAACAAAAATTTCTGCCATAGACACAGGGCTTAGCTCACCTGTGACTGTAAAACACCAGGATTATGTGTATGCAAATATAATTAAGCTTAGTCATGGCAAGGGGTTCTTGATTGGAACAGGAAACAATTAGTACCATGGTACAAGATATGGGTAATAACTAATTAAATAATTAGAACATTCTGCAAAAATCTGGCCAAAATGTTCACACTGTTCAAACTGGAACAGCCCAAAAGAATAAGAGAATGAAGGACTTTTGGGGGAAAAATGTTATAACTTGTTTAGTGAAATGATGATGAGAAAGTACATGAATATTTTCCAACTAGCTTTGAAGTCAGTTATCTTTCAAAGAGAAAATGCATGTACAATGTTCAAAGAGCAATTTGATTTGGAGGTTTTAAAAAGTTTCTAAACAACCAAAGAGCAAAGCTCTGAGATGACCTACATCAAGGGAGGTTGTGAGGGCAGAGAGATTGGGAATACTTGTTGGCTGTGTGCAGACTCTGTTCTGTGTTTATATAGGGAGAACACGTGTGCATGTGCATGAATATAGGTATAGGTGTGTATTCCCTGTGTGTGGAATACCTGCCCAGCCTTGCTGCTGGGTGGACCTGGGGGCACAGAGCTGTGGCAGCCTCACCTCTGTTGGGCCACCAGATTCAACAACTCTAATAAAGGTCATTAGGAGTTTCACAGAATAAATCCCCTGTTTCTGTGTAGGTCAAGGGCATTGGCAGTGTTTCTCATCTTTCTATGCCCTCATTTTGTGGCACATCATTGCTGACTCAAAGGGGGTTTTACTACAAGTTTTCAGCTTAATGAAGTGTGTAGGGAATATTCTGTGGGTTTGGTTTATTGGAGGACGTGTTCTCTAGATTCTTACTATGTGGTATCCTGCAATTGCTGAAATGGGGCTTGATGAACAAGGTCTAATTTTATACTGCGGTGGGCAGATTATACTGAGTGCATGCCACTGACTGAAAGTGTTTTCCTTCTAAGCAGGTGGATTGCTTGCACTTTCTGTGTTGATCTTGTGCATAAGCTCTGGAAAGCAGCACAAAAGAGATGGTTGACCCCTCCTCCTCTTGGTACTCATAACAACAATATGTTCTTAGACTCAGCTGCTGTATTGCCATATATCAGCAGTAGAGGACAAAGTTCTCTCCCACTGTGTATGCTGCTCATACACAGCAGCATGACCTTCATCCTGCAGAAGGCCATTCTGGATTCACATTCAACTCTGTGAACTATTATATACTCAGATCTTTTTATTTCCCCATTGAAGACTAACAAGTTGGTTTTCAACTTTTTTAAAATTATTATTATTTAATTTGGTGGGTTTCATTGTTCTGAAATGTATAAACATTTTTCATTTCATCTTAGTGAATTTCATCCTGTTTTCTCCAGAGTATTTCTCACATTTACCATTGTTCTGAATTCTACAACAGCATTTTTGTATCTTGGATCCCCTCTGATCTGTTATCTGCAAGTGTAGTAGGTTACATTTTATTTCATCATTCAGTCCATACGGTCCTTAGCCTGTTTACAAAATATCATAAGATGGTGTCAGAAACCTTGTTAAAAATGAGATGTGTCACTCCCCTTGGTCTTCCTTCAGCTACAAAGATTGTTTTCTAAAAGGGATGATCTGACTCGTTTAGCATGATTTGCCCTTTAGGTTTATGATGGAGTCAGCAGTGAAAAAGAAAAAGGAATTGAAAACAGTCAGTTATGCACTAAAATTGTGCCCTTCAACATCTGTCTGAATTTTTGTAAATCAAAATTGCCTTTAGCCATGCTCTTTATGTAATATCTCAATGCATCTCAAAGAACTAGAGTTAATGTCATATATTTAGGTGTATAATATATAAAATCCAAACCAAGCAAAACAAAGACTTGTAGAAGAAAATGTTTAACCATTTTCAAAATGAAATGAGGAAATCGCATGTAATACACTTTTTATATTAAGAAGGGTACAAGTAAATAATTTTACAGGAATTCTTTAGTTTAGAGAGAAGTTTGTCTTCTGCCAATACAAAAGATAAAAAATTTTCAGAATTTCCCTTGTGGAATTTCCAGATATTGTGAAACTTGAAGTTAAGGAGGGATTTGGCAGGGTTTTTACCTGATCTGCAGTAGAATAATGTTAAAATATACTTTTCTATTACAGAATTAATATGCTTCTATATTACAGGATTCAGAAATTGAATTACACTCTATTTTTCATATTATATTACTTTTGAAAATTGTGTCACTCCAGTATTTCCTTGGACATGTCTTTATTGAGACATCATGGAGCAAATCCACAACATTTATAAGGCTTAGAGCATTTTCCTTTTTATTTTTAATTTAGATTTAAAAATAAATAACCCACTACAGATATCTTCACAAATAATGAAGTGATGTCTGAATTAAAATTTTCTACTCAGGCTCTCTGCTACATTAAACACTTTGTCCAGCATTCAGAAGCATTCAGTGTTCTCAGCATCCTGTGTTCACTGCCGTGTAGCTTTCAATATTTTCACATTTCTCAAAATCTGAGTGACTTTATAGGCACGATGCTGAGCCTGAGCTAATATACCCTGCTGGGGGACTTAGCTGCAGCACAGAGCTCTGGCAGAAAATCTCCTGGTATTGTAAGAACGACTTGTTAAACTCTGTACATGTTGTTGAAATAACAGCAGCGTTTTGAAGCGCTGACTAATGCTTCCACAGCTGTAGGTAGTATCAGGCACTTGGTTATTATTAGGAAAGTTGCCAGCGTGTTGGGAATGTTTGTGTGCACAGTGACTGTAGCCGAAGGTACTCTTTGTTGTTAGGCACCACTGTTAGCAATGGTCCTGAAAGTTCTTAAATCTTGCATTACTGTAACTCCAGCTGACTGTGGAAGCTAATAGCATTGGCAGAAACTCCTTAGAAATTATAAGCAACACCCATATGCCAGCGTTTGTTGCTAAGTGAAATAAATTGTTACTAGCACTGCCAAGTTGCTGGAGCTGCTTGTAACAGCTGTGAACCCCAAAGTCGGTGATTAATGTCAGCTCCAAGCGTTGCCGGCTGCCTGACAGAGCTTGTAACAGCCAGGAATGCTGAACGGCAGGGCTCCTGACGGCTGCGAGCACTGCTGCCTTCCCAGCAATAAATGTAACAGCCTGAAACACATCCTGAGACGCAGGACTCGCTGCATCTTCTCTTTTGCCCATTTCTGCTTGGCTCTGGTCAAATCTAATTGCTAAGATGAAAGGTGAGGGATTTCAGAACGTCCATATAGTAATTTTTGCTGGTAAGCTTCATTATAAGAATTTATTTATTTTTTTAATCCTTGCATTTTCAAGAAAGAAGGGGGCTGGATTCTTAGCATGGCCGTACTCTCTATTTATTGCCAGAGGGTGGGGATGGACTTTTACAGAACCACTTATAAAATTCTTATCCTGGGACCAATTCCATGCTGTGTCCTATCTCATTATAATTGAAAGCTGCCTAAGGACTACAGATTTATCTTCAGCTAAGTATTTGCCAGAGTTGCCTCACTGTGCCAGCAAGTTGCACCCTCTGCTTGTTGTCTGTTTGGGAAGCTGCAGTGAGTATGGGAAGAATTAGTAATGAACCACAAATCATTAAAGACTTCAATCTGTATGCATATAAAACATCAGTGGATAGGCCAGTTGTCCTATAGTATTTTATATGTCATGCTGCTACACAGGTGTCCTAAGGCATGCATATCATAGAATCATAGAATTGTTCAGGTTGGAAAAGACCTCTTCATGAAGTCCAGCTGTTATCCCAGCACCTCCAGGTTTACCACTAAACCATGTCCAGTAACGAAAACACCTCTAATGTTGCCAATGGGATGCACAAAATTACTGATTAATCTAGGATTGTAACAGTTGAAAACCCAGTATTTACTCATGAACATCTACTTTTTTGTAAGAAGAAGGAATATTTCCACTGTTTCTGCCAAAATTCGGTTACTAATCCTCGGGCTGCTAAGCAGATGTACTCAGATCTTGCAGTCCTGACCTTCTTATCAAATATACAAAATAAGATAACAAGTACTCTGTATCGCTCAGGCAGCTAAAATGGTGCTGGTCATTAGCTCCTGTGAACTTTTAGTAAGCCAGTAGTTTATTCACTCTGTTTTCTAAGCAAGAACTATGCAGCATAAAATTAAACATGAAAGAAACAGATTCAGTATAAAGTGGAAGAGCTGGTTCCTCAGGTAAATTATGCTAAATCTGTGCATCTCTTTGCTGTGGATTACTATGCAGGCCAAAAATTGCACATTAAAAAAGTAGCTGAATTAGATAAATTCATGGAAGGGAAAAAAAAACCAAAAAGTGTCAGGAATATTAAATCTAAAAGCAACAGAAATACCTAAATAAATATATGAGCTGCAGATTTCTGGAGGTTGGGAGTTTCCTTTGAGAATGTCTCTTGCAGGAGCTGAAAGCAGATATCTAAGAGCACAGAGACCTTGGAGAGAGCAGACACAGAGATGAAGGAAACAACAGTGTGTATCTTTGCTTTGACCTGGTGTGGCCATCGCCCTGATATACCGAGCTTTTTTGAATTGGAGCATGTATCTCGGGCACAGTGGATTCCCACAGAGGTGTTTGCCTTCCTTTGTGAATAACCTGATTGAATTAATTTGAATGAACAAATTTCAGTGTTGTGTGGATTTTTTCCCATTCATCTCCTCAGGCTGTCAGCTCTCAAACCTTCGTGAAGAGGAGTGAAGCGATAACAAATTTATGGCTGATTATCTTAAATGAAATCTAAAGCTACTCTCTTCTTATCCGCAGCTTTTAGATGCATGGCAGCTTCTGAGTGCAGAAGCCATGAGAGAACTGCATTTGTGGGATTTGTGAATTTGCATTTGTGAAATCATGTGTTGGAATTATGTGACTCAAGTAACACTGTTTTTTCAATGACAGCCATTTAAATAATGAGACAGTAAGCTGGCTATCTGAACCTGGAAATACTGCACTGTATCTGCATATACAGAAAGAGTGCAAATGATTGAGCTTGTACACTCAGCAGCTTGTTCGGATTTAGTGAAGATATTTTCTGTATAACTCTGTGTGAATAATAGGGCTGGGGGACATCATCCTGATGAAATCCTGTGTTTGCTCTACTATCAATTTGTTGTCAGAGAGGAAAGTAAAGGTATATACCGTACATATTCTGGTTTAGAGTTTTAACTTGCAACTGCACCTTAGTCATTCTTAAAAGGCATCTTTATGACTGTTTTATTTCACTGGTGGCATTTTTCAGTTTTATTTTTTTTAATCAAGAATATTTTTAGAAGATGACAAACAAGCATGCATGTTAGCATTTAAAATATATTCATTTTTATTTTGACCACAATGGTTGATAATGGGGCCAATAACTGTGTAACATCTTCAGCAATCACTTGGATGATGGGGTAGGGCAGACACTCATCAGATTTGCAGATGTGAAAAAAACAGGATGAATTGTTGGTACACCAGATGTTGTACAACCAGATGGTTGTGCTGCCATTCTGTGGCATATCAGAAGGCTGGAGATGTTGGCCAGCAAGACTCTTTTGAATCCAAGCAAAGGGAAATACCAAGTCCTGCCCCTGAGGAGGAAGAAACCCCAGGTACTCACCTATACAGGCTGGGTGGTGTTTGGCTGGAAAGCCGCTTTCCAGTAAAGGCCCAGGTGAACACCTAGTGGAACATGAGCCAGCAAAGTGCCCTTGGAGTATAGGCAGCCAGGAGAAGCCAGGTTGCATTAGGGAAAATGTTACCACTAGACCAAGGGAGAGGAGTGAGTCTTCTCCACTGCACAACCCTGACTAGAGCTTATCTGCAGTGGTCTGTCCACATCTGGGCTCCCCAAAACAAGGGAGACACGGACATACTGGAGCAAGTCTAGCAAAGACCTCTGCAAAGATGAAGGTACTTGGGCATCTGTCATATGAGGAGACCCTGAGAGAGTTGTAATTGTTTAGCCTGAAGAAGAGAAGGCTCAGAATCTTTCTGAGAATGCCCAGCAGTCATGACCATGCACTCACAACAGGCTCTCATTATGATTCCCAGTCATGCTCTGCAGCAGCAACTTGAGCCTCTGTTAACACCAGGTTTGGGTGGCAGCCATGAGGGCAGAGGTGCCTGCCTTAACTCTGTGCTCAAACGCAGGGACAGGCGCCCCTCTGGTGTCTGCTCCTTCTCTGATCAGTGGCGAGGTAGTGGCTAGGGAAAGAGGGAGCACTGCAGAGGGTGGCAAGGAACAGATCAACCAGGGCAGGCACCGCTTTCTCCAGCCTTTTGAGTTGCTGGGCTGTTTGTTCTACTCCCACCTTTGTACCCCATCTTCTCCAGGGAACAGCCAGAACCCTAAATACTCAGAATCTGTAATATTCCTTTTGGAGATGTTCTCCTTCCCTGCCACTTCCTGATCAACTACAATGAGCTGAGTCCTGCATGCTCAGAACTTGAATAAAATGCATGGTTTTACTGGCAGTGAGAGACAGAAGCTCTCAACACAGGAAGATTATGTGTATCAATCTTTATGTTCTTTATGCTTATGAGTTCTCAATGATATCAATAAGTTACACCATCAAAATTTCTGAATTATTGTGTAGTCTTTGTGAATACAGAAAAAATCCTTTCCATTAGCAATGGGATGATCCATTTATATTTGATCAGTAACTTGAAAATAGGCACCTAGCACAAAAGAACTTGTGACAACGATTTGAATGCCATCCTGACACCAACATATTTTATAGCCAGTTTAGGGACTGAAAGTATAATATGTCCAATTTTTTTTCCCCTGGGTTCACTAATTCACAGCACTTCCAGATCATATGTTTTTTAGGCTTTACTCTGTTTTGCTTCTTTGGTTGACTCCTACTATTTTTTGGTGGCTTCAGGGAAACTTCATAAGTCTGGTGCACCATTTTGTGCAAAGAACAGTGAGAAAGCCTTCTACCCATCTGCCTGTCTTCCATATTTAGCTGGCTGTCATGGGGGATAATGGTTTGTGAATCCTCAAACGAAAAATTGCTGGGTTTGTTTGCAGTATCTGTCCAGTGTCCTTTTCCACTCAATTTTACCCCATTGCTTCTGCAAAGCCTTGCAGTTTAGTGTAGAAAGGGTTAGGTTAAAGTTGTTGTCTCTTCTCTTTAATTTAGTTATTTAAAGTACATTTCTTCTTGTATTTCGACAGTGTTGCACTTATCTTTTGGTCAAGCAGAACATGCAGAAAACAAACAGCAGAGAGTGAGTGCTTTACCTCCACAGCTGACTGTGAGAGTTCAAGTGCCATGCAGCAGTGGGGATATAGCAAGAACATGGTACAACTGCAGCCTTGGTTGTGTGGATGCATGTATAAAATCTTGAAAGAAGCAGTTGAAAGTCTGTGGGCATTGTTTTGTTTGGCTGTTGCTTGACGTTTAAGGTGAATGAGATTGTTGGTCATAGATGGATGTCATATTGGCATGGCACGTGATGACATTACATGCTTAATGGAACTACAAAAAATCACTGGCTCAAGTGGAAACTGTTATTCAACAAAGCAAACAGCTGCCCCATAAGTTGCTTTGGATAGTTTATGTACAAGTGGAAGTATTATGCTATGATGAAATATGTGGTAAGAACAAGGTTAAGACTATTTCGAGACACCAGACCTGAACCTCCAACTACGTTTAAGGTTGAGAAAAATTACAGTGAAAATTCAGTTATCTAAAATCTTAGCAATATGTTAAGAATTTTTACAGACAGTCAAGATATGGAACCACTTGAAAATTCTGTGATATCTGTATTTTCCTTTACTATGATTTCTGAAGAATTAAGGCACTGTCAGATTTACTAACCATTTTGCTTAACTTTTTAAAGAGATCAAATACCTAAAAATCCTCAGGGTTTAGGAGGCCAAAGTGTCTTTTAGGTGGGTCACTGCTTCCTCACATGCTTAAATAGGTCTGATAATTTTTGTGGAATTCATTCGACCAAGCGCAATGTAGGTGGGTGCATCTGATACAGGCACTGTAGTCTCCCACTGGTGCCTACAGTAGTTAGCAGCAGATGCTCCTAGGGAGTGATTCATCTCATCTTAAGGTTTACCCTAGGCAAGTCAATATAAGTTATGATGTACCAATATATATCACATCAAATTTGAAGCTTTACAGTTCTGAAAATATACTGGGACGTAAAATTTCTCATGTAAACTTAAGAAAAGACTTAGAAAACATATGCTATCCCCTACTTTCAGTCTGTAATGTCCACATGGCACAGGTTTTTCAGTGGCTGCAGACCTCTAAAGTGCATTCATTGAACACATGAACACGTAATCATGCATGGCTAGAAGCTTGTGTTTGCATGTATCAGCCCAAGTAGTCACAAAGCCAACCTTTCAGCAGATCATAAAAATAAAGCCAAGATTCCTTTTCTTCACTTCATTTGTCCATGCTGGCTGTCCATGTTTTGGCCAGTTCATCTCTTTTTTTTTTTTTTTTTTCTCCCCCTACAATGTGTGTTTCTGTGCTGTGAACAGCACCTCTCCTGTTTTCTCTTGTCCATCTATCTCCTGGTGTCTTATCCAGTTCTTGCTGTTGCTAATTTCCTGACAGCATTTCCTCCCTGCTTTTTATCTACAGAACTTTCTTTTGGAATGGGTCAAGAGGTGTATTCAAGCTGATTATCTTCTGCTCACTCCTTATCTGTACTCTGGGCCATGATTTTCTGCTTATAGTAATCTGAATTTCTCTATAAGGGGAAAATCTGGAGTGCAGGAAGCTGGAGAATAAATAAACTATTGGTATGTAGAAACAAAAGCTGTAAGTTCCAGTAATTTATGGTAGTAAACTGGATGAATCTGATGCTAAGCAAATTAAGAAGAGAAAAAAGGGGAAGAATGCCCTATTCATTTCTAGTGGTTTCTGTGAACTAGCTGCAAAAGCACCATATGTGTATTAGGAAAAGTATCTTCATTTTTACTACAGCTCTGTCAGAAAGGTTGTCTGTCACTTGTCGTTTATAGGATAAGTGTAAAAATGTACCTGGAGTTGTCTCAAAGATGTAGTTCTGTTTAGTAGTTATATTTAAAGGAGGAAAAATAAATTCGATGTTAATTTAAGAAACTTAGCTCTTCAACTTCAGAGAATTTCTGAATAACCCACTTGTAAAACAGACAGCGAATATAATGAATCTTATTTTGTTTTTCACCCAGATGCACAGTGCATTGGTTGTTAGTGCATCTCTTGAGATATATATTCTTGATAAAGCTGACATTATTTTAACTGCAGGAGGTACTTCAAAATTCATAGAGAAATTATATTAGCATAAAATAAAGTATAATTCCTCAGGAAAAGCAATACAGATCACCAATTTAATTTCTGAAATCTCCAGCTGAATATGAACGGCTTATATTTTCAGATCTGGAATTGTACTGGTCACCTGTCACTGATGCTTTTCATTTTCCATGCTGTTTGTACCATCATGAGTTTGTCCCATGCAGAGGCAGTAAAAATAGCAGACAAGTTCATATTTATCAGGAATATGTCCAAGACCAGTGTTTGAAAAAGACCAAAATAACTCAGTATAACCAAAATAACAGAAGCCCAAGTCAGAAAATGGTTGAGACCAAGCAGACAAAGCCATAAGATATGTGGTTAAAAAAACCAACCAACCAACCAACCAACCAAAGAAACCCTCCCCACACAAATACTACAGCAACTTGATCAGAAATGTTGTATAAAAATAAATGGCAATTCATAAAACACTGCATCACAAATAAGAGAGCTGAGAAGAAGCAAGTGACTTCAAAAATTACAACTTAATCACTGCATGTAGAAGGGAGTAATAAATAATGAAATACATGAGATTGAATTAGGAAAGATGATACTTAAAGCAGGTTCCAAAACTAATAAACAGTACCAAACTCTAATGCTTATCTGACTTTTCATATATGAGTTCCTTCTCTCAAATCAATAAAACTATTGAAATATTTAAAATTACACTATATTCTCAAGCACTTTCCTGGCTCTGTGACAAAGATCGAGCACAAAGCTATTCCTTGCACATGAAAAATTAAGGCTACATTGCCTTTAGTACTGCATGTGGATATGGAGTGATTTAGTTCAGTTTCTATCTCACCTGGATGGATGTAAGTTATGGAAAATATTGTAAGAAGAGCAGGTGGATAACAGGATCGTAGTGAACAGTTTTATGGACTAAGTGACAAAAAAGATAATGAGGTCTAGAGAAAACATTCAGCTTTCAGCCTGCAGGAACTAGGGCGATGGCAGCAACTAAGGAAAAATGGCTGAGAGATCTAATTGAAGTGTGCATAATCTTAAATGGTGTAGATAATGTTAATGTTTTGTACCCAGCATGCATTCAAAGACCAGAGGCAAGTACTGTACTTAAAATCAAATGCAGGCATAAAGAAACATTTATTAAATTAACAGTAGCTGCTGAAGTGACCTGCAAGGCATAGGTATTGAGAAAAACACATTGAGGGTTCCTCGGGCAACAATTAGCTTATGTCCTGCAGCCATCAGCACTGGAAGGAAACATTCATGGCTTCTTGCACTTCCTCAGTGACATTCGAGAGGGGATTTTTGTTTTGTAACTGTACTTGAACCAAGACTTTTTGACATTTTTTATTTCATAAAAATAGATTATAATGCCTCGTTACATTTTTTTACAACCTCTTACAGATTAAAGAACACAGAATGCAGCTTTAAGTTGACAGTTTTGTGATTTAGGTTGTCTGAATATATCTGCATGAGCATTTCCTAGCTGCATATGTTGCTGAAAGGTTTTGTACATATAGATTCCTATGCAGAGCATCATGTTAAAATCTGTGCTGACCACAGATTAGGAAAATATGCATAAAATATGCACTATCTTGGTTATTTCTTAGAGGAGGATCAATGACACATTTGACATTTTAATGCCAAATATATTATAATCATAATTGTGATTGACATTTCAGCTGAAGGTTTTTAGTGGCAGTGTAACCCAAGTTGCCCTTGCTGCTGGGCAAACAGTATTTATTTTGCTGGCAACGTCTGTTGGCAAAGAAAGTTCCCTGATTTTTTACCAAGTTTTTTTTCAACATCTCCCCTCCAGCAAGCCTTTGAATTCTGTAGCATAGCCCTTCTTTACCCAGTATTAGAGAAGGTACAATTCCAAGTGACTGATGTCAGACTACTCTCTTCTGGTGGGGTGTAACAGCAGCATGCAGTGCTGAGATATCAGAAAAGTTACAGAGCTGAAAGAAAAGGCAAATTAGCCCAGGCTGAGTACAGAATTTGTGATGGGGTATTGCTCCCAGGACCTGATAAGTCATCTCTGAGCTGTGCTGTTCCATGTAGAATAAAAAGTGTCTTTGTGTATTACTGCATTGCATAGTGAGCATGTCACCTGTTTTAGCCTGAAAAATCTGGGATTTCTTGCTTAGTTTTGAAACCAGAGAATGAAGAAATAAATCATTAATTCTCAATTTAGGACTGTGAAAAAAAGTATTTTTGTAAAGATTTCAGTAAATCTTGAGCTAACATGATGTACCTTACTTCTTAAGGTGTTGTATTTCAGTAAAAGAAATAAAAGATGGAAAGAACTGAATTGGGACTATATTGGAGTATCCACTCCACAGAAGAACTGGGAAATTTTGATCTTAAACTCACCAATGGTCCTGCTCCTGATTTCCAGTAGAATGCAGGGTTCATATGCTCCCAAGAACAATATTGCACATCCAAGGTATCTTTATACTGGGGAGGTTTTTTTCCCTTCTTTTCATCATTTAGAGGTAGAATAAAAAATAATAAAACAGATATTTAAAGACCAAATGTAGACAGAACAGCTGTAGTTTTAGCATGTGTTAACTGGATGAAATCTGACAAACAAACAATACTAATAGAATGATAATAGTTTTGGGCAGCCAGCCAGGAACACACTGTTGTGAATAGGTCTGGAAATAATTTTTTTAAATGGATTATGGCAGTATTGCCTGTTTTATCAAAAGTGAAATATTTTATGAGGTTGTTGGTTTCCACTAGATTTTGAGGATAATCTGTTGCAGACAAGAAACAAGGAAATTTGGTACAAAAAGTATGAGTGTAGGAAACTTTCCTTGGTTTTGGATAAACAATAATGCTGTGACTGAAGGAGAACAGGGATTTGAAGCTGAATTCTGATATAATCCAGGCCAGTAGCCAAATGCTAAGGAACTGAGAGTGACAGACAAAAATACACAGCCCTCTTTCGCAATGCAGTTCCATTTTTGAAAATGCTCAAAAGATTTTGTCTCTTATTCTGTTTGGAAATTGAAACAAAATTTGCAGCAACTTGAGTAGATCTGACATTTGATTTCAATGCTCTGTTCAACCTGCAGCAATAAGCAGAACACATGTTAGGTGCAATTTATTTGTGTTTAATATAGATCTGAAAATAGTTTCTGAAGTGTAGGAAAAGGAAGTAATGATTTTATTAGACTCTGATAGACCTTTTCAAATGGATGGTCAGAAAAATTATGCAATGAAAAGAGGATGACAATTGTTTATTTTCCATTAATAGTGAAAGAATCAAGTTAAGCCTTATGATAAATTTTTAATTTTGGATGGGATCATCTGTTGGAGGTAATTCTGCCTCATGTTCACCTGACTACCTTCTAAAACTCTAAACCCTGAAGTCTCTATTAACTTTACTGGTTGCACTGTTGATCATTGAATTGAAGGACATTTTCCATAAGTCCATCATATACTTCCTTGGCATGTCTCAGAAGTAAGGTTAATGTCGTAGGTTTGTGAGTATTTATTAGCACTTAAAATGGATCCCATTTCTTGGACATGAATTTGATATGTAACTATATTTTACTCTCATCACTAATAACTACTCTATTTTCTGTTCACCAGAAATGTTACAAGAATTCTTTTAACATACGTTTTTCTATAAGGTTTATAAATGTAGGCTCTTGCTGGTGTGATGATCCATGGAAGTTAATATTCTAGGTTGAGAGGCAGATGAAGCAGTGAAGACAAAAAAACCCCCGTCAGCTGAGAATGAGTTAATAGAATCACAGAATGGCTTGAGTTGGATAGGACCTTAAAGATTATCTAGTTCAAACCACCCTGCCATGGGTAGGGACACCTTCTACTAGATCAGCTTGCTCCAAACCTTATTCAACGTGGACTTGAACACTTCCAGGGATGGGGCATCCACAACTTATCTGGGCAACCTGTTCCAGTGCTTCACCATCCTCATAGTAAAAAAAAATGTCATCCTAATACCTAATCTCTTTCAATTTAAAGCCATTCCGCCTTGTCCTATCAGTCCATGTCTTTGTAAAGAGTCCCTCTCCATTTCTTTTGTAGTCCCTTTTAGGTACTTGTAGTGGGTTCAGTTCGAAACCGGTCAGAAACACCAACTTAGTGTAGAGTTTTAGTTCACTTATTTGCCTTTGTGAGATATGAATTAGGAGAAATGCAAAGCAGGCTCAAAAACTTTAAAGAGTATAAAGAAAGTTTATTATTACTAGGAGTAAAAGAAAAAGAAACACTAAGAAAGTAAAGAAAAAAAACATTCCCCTCTTTTTCCAGCAACCCCCCTAGCACCCAGCTCGCACAAAGGATAACAAAGATGGAATTTTTGGTCAGTATTACAGTTCTTAACGAGTCTCGCCAAAGCCAGGGAAAAAGGAGGTCTCCTCTCTTCTTCCAGTGTGGTTTCCAAACTGCTACTTGCAACAGATCCTGCCTGCCTGGAAACAGTCTATTGCAATGAAAAACATACTAATCTCTCCCACGCAAATCTCATAGTCTTTTCATACTGCAGTCATGGGCCAAACATGGGGTGTTCTCGTTTTAAGGATATGCAGATTCCAGCCTGAAATTCACAACTCTCTTCTTCACAAAAAATCTCTAAAAAAAAAGTTCTTTGTCCTGGGTTGACTGTTTCAAACTGAACACACAGCTCCGCTAACCTGGCGTGGGTCACCTTTCTTTTTTCCACAGGCTGCC